>JAWNLB010000114.1:3707500-3895000 GCA_035041595.1 Drosophila basisetae
TACAGCATTCGTCTTTTTCAGCCCGGGAGGGATCGCTGCCCGCTGCCTGCTGCCGCTCCTGGTAACTTCATTAGAAGCCACTAAAAATACAAGCACCCACCAGCAATCAGAACCCACCCACCCCAAGCCCCTCTCCGCCTAAACTAGTCCATTGTCAGATTCCTCTTTTCGTATGTATGTATGTATGTACATATATACAAATGTACGTGTGTGTGTGCTTGTATTTTTTTATGCTTTCAATTCAGAGTGCCTCCATCATATCGTTCTATATTCATTATCATTGTCATCGACATCGTCATCGACATCGATATCGACATCAAACGCGTTGACCAAATAATCAGACGTAAATTAGTTTAAAAGGTGCGGGTTTCAAGGGTTTGCCTTTATCGTGTGATTGAAAATGATTTGGGGCATCAGTCATCAGATGTGAGGCACTACAGCAAGTCACTCAATATTTTGCACAAATATAATATTTATAATATAAAAATAGAATTCAAAGTAGCAAAAGATATTTGGTTAAATTGAGATCTTTTGTGGGGGCTTACTTATGAGATTGAGAAGCAAACTAGTTAATTGATGTACTTATTCATTATGTACATAAATTTGCAAGTTTTAAGTGTCAATCGGGTATTCGCCAACCGAAAAACGTTGGTGGCCCGGTTAATTGCTTGATGGTGCGTACATTTTCAGGCTAATAAAAACCACTTATTCAACTAATCAAACTTATGCAATTATTGCAGCTTATTCAATTTAACGCGCATTTGTCGAGTACACAAACACATGAAACACAAAACACGCGAAAACAAATCCAGCAACAAAAACTCCAATTAAATGCGCATAATACGCAAAACCCATTACACAATTTGGCTTCGGGGCCCTGTTCAGGATGCTGAGTTGGTGGCGCGGTTGGTGCGGTTGGAGCGGTCGGTGCGGGTGGTGCGGGTGTTGCGGGTGGTACGCGTGGTGGGGCTAGTGGAGCGTGTGTCTGTTGATTGAAACTGCGTTTTGGTTACTACAGCAAGTCGTTTGCACATATACATACATATATCATTAAGCATATGTAAATGTAGTCGAGTATTTGTTTTCTATATTTATAGCATGTTCACAACACACACTCGCACACACACACACACATAAGCGAGTCCCTTGTCAATTCAAATTTTCTACACTTCTGACTCGAAATGATATGAAATTAACACAAAAATAGCTAATTGCATTTGTTCTGCTGCTCTTATTTTGAGGGGTATCGTTTCAATCGTATCCCGCACCAATTGAAAATTCATAGAAAGGGTATTAGAAAGTTGTGCAAAGCTGCGGAAGCATATAGAAGGAAGCATGTCAGAATAAATGTATATGAGCTGATCAGAGATACCATAATAACATAAGATTTCAAATTGGGCATATATATTAATGTCATGTACATTTTATCACTAAATTAATCCAATTCCTACATAAAAATCTAGCAATTTTAAGGATGCACTGTTTAAACTCATTTAGAGCAGCTCTTGGAGGAGACCCCTCAATAAAGTTAAAGATTCAACTTCTTGATTATTAAAAGTATATTTTTAAACAGATTAAATACTTAACTGAATATCTATCAAATATACAAATTTCACGTAACTACTAATTAAGTATATATTCCACAATATATATATTATAAAATATATATATAAATAATTCGTTTTATTCCACTGAAAGAACACAAAAACAATTTATTTGAATTGAATTATTTGAATTAATTGAATTGAAAAAATGCGCCATTTTACGTTTAAACGGTAATAATTTAAATCATTGGATAAATGTCAGGCTTATTATTAAAAATGTTTACCCACTTTTCAATGAGTTAAGAAATAAATGTAATTGATGTGCTTTTTATTGATTTTCACGGTCCCTACTTGAATGACTCAACAAAATCAAAGTGCTGAAAATATGCTTGACTCAAGCGTTAAAATGCAAAATTTTTGTGAGAAATTACAAAAGAAATAATAATAATATTAATATTAATATTATCACACAAAAGCAAACATTGAATTGAAACGCAATCGGTGAAATCATACTGAAAATAAATAATGAAATGAAAATCAACGCTTCACGTCAATACTCAGCTATGGATGAAAAAAAAGAGATGGACTGGGGGGAGGAGGGGGCATAGGGTGCGGGTGGTGAAATGCGTAACAGGACCCAAAAGTGAAATGAACTGTAATCAATTCCGAGGTCCAAAAGTCGGTCAATGGTCGGGCACGGGAGCTGCCCATCAGTACAACTGTAATTTCCGAAACAATTTATGAAACGCCAACCACCCAAAAAAAAAAAAGAAGAAAACAAAAACACTCCCATTCCACCCACCATCCATACATCCGTTACAGCATCTCGCACAGAAATGCCAATTATTAACATTTTTCGGCACAGCACAAAAAATAAAAAATATATATATTTAAATAAATATATATATGTTTATGTATGTCTGTATGTACGAGTATATGCCTCAACCACAAGGTAGAAGCAAAACAAATTATTAACAGGGAGCGGTAGCAGTGGGGGAGGAAAGATGGGACTACGCGTGATGTTGCTTGAAAATATTTACAATATTTTTTACCATAACCAACCGGTAGCTAGCGGTAGTCGTAATTTATTTTTCTTTTACTCCCATTCTATTATTTCTTTTGTTTTTACATTTTAATGCTTCTTGCCAAACTTTCGAACACAAAAACAAATTTTTTCTCACGTTTTTTTTTGCTGGTTTTTGCCTTTTAACGATTCAACTTGTGTTTGGCTTTTTCATTTGGTCGGGCGATTAAAATTTATGAAATTTTACACAGCTACTGATAAGGGCGCTGATGGTGTGTGTGGGCGTGACAAACGTTGGGCAAAGCATCATTTGGGGTCCAGTTGTGTCCGGGCAACTGCTAATTAATTGGAACTACGCCCTAAAGTGCCTAACAGGTGCAAGTTACCGCATGGTGCAAGTTAACAGTGCTTGCTAATTGCCAGCGTTCCTTCCCAGACCCAGTTTCAAGACACACTAAGCCAGTTGGCTGCCTCTCACATTTGCCACGACATGCAGCACACTTTATCACTTTGATGTTGATGATAATTGCATTAAATGTAGTTTGCTGCCTTGCCCTCAATTCAATACACATACGATGCAGAATTATATATATATATATATATATGTATATGTATATATATATAAAATAAATGCATATCAAAAGTTGCCTGCAAATGAAGTTCTTGTGTGTACTTGAGGCGTGCAAATTTAACCGGTAAGTATTCTTTAGTTGAGAGTGCTTGACGATGTGGAACTCTGTATAATTGACATGCATTCTGTCCTCGTATATAGAATATGCCTATTTTTCGTGAAGCTGGAGAACCGAATTATAATTTATAATTATATTAATCGTAGACAAAGCTTGACCTCAAAAACATTCTTAAACATGCACCTGAGTAATCGGATCGAGCACGATATTTTGGCATTTTGGTTTTAAATTAATTTTGTATTTCGATACCAATTCGGATTCCGGTTCTGAATATTAATCAGTAAAAATGCGGTGTCCAGCAGAGCTTCACGATACAGGCCGTTTCGTGTGAACCAGTTGTAATTAAATGTAGTCCTTGCTGACAATTCTGTGAAATTCCCATTAAGCCGGAGAAGAAAAGGCTCTGCCGTAAAGTGTTGCCATATTACGCCTATTTGGGTGTTGGGCGCTCGAAAAGCACACCAAAATGAGATTATTGACAAAGAATGCCACAAAGGTGTCGAGAGAGGGAGCGAAAAAGAGGAAGAGAGAGAGAGAGAGAGAGAGAGAGAGACATGGGCACATTACACCACATGAAAATGTGACAACAAGCGAGCACATAAGAAATTGAATGCCTCGACATGCTCGAACGCGTCAAGTGTGGAACATGAAAGTGAAACGACAGGCGACAGACGACAGACGGCAGCGGCAACAACTGCAACATCCAAGCGACAAACATACCCATGTCATACACACACACACACACAGACACACACACACACACACACATACACGCACTCGCAGGCAGGCAAGCAGGCAGCTGCAACTGCAGCTGAGGATTTGATTGTGTTTGGTCCTGTTGCTGACATGTCCTGCGCACACACAAGAATTGTGCGTTCCGTTCTGCTCTGCTATCGCAGCACCTTTTGTGGGCGTAATGGGCGTGGCGAAACGAGTTGCTGCTGTGTTATTGAATTAAATGTAAAGACACACATATACTCGTATATATGTATGTGTGCCCGTAGATATGTATGTATATTTAATGAGTAAGGCGGCTTAGCAATTTATTGTTACTTGTATTGGCCCCACAGTAAATACCATACACAAATACACAAATACCATACACACACATACGCATATACTGCTGCGGTCAAGATAATATATATATATATATATATATGTGTATTTTGCCATATATATGGCCACTGTCCAAAGCAAGTGAGGCTCATTTGCGCAAGCTTAAGACAGTTTAATGGCACTTTGCCATCCCGAAAAGTAGGCAATGCCAACTGATATACGATATATTCTCAGGCCAGAGGGCGAGCTGGCCAGAAAAGGATCAACAACTGATTTCATTATACTCGTAGTTCAAGTCAACTGTGGCATGCAAAATGCACAGCAAATTTGCGCATCCTATGTAGATACGCATAGAGAGTGAACTAGTGTAAACATATCATTCTAAAATAAAATGTAAGTCAACCTGAATAACAACGATAATTAATGTATTTAAAATATACTCAAATATTTTGCACATATGCCTTCAGAGCAATCATCACCAGTAAACAAATACTTATACTCATTTTATATATATATTTGTACTGTGATTTCTCAAAGCTGCGAATATTCATTCACGATTATATATTTAGAGAGCAAGTGTGCTTTTTTCTCTCCACTGGGAACCTCAAAAAGTCGCACCTATTTGCGCTTAATCCCTGGGCAGAGTCATTTGACTTAGCACATGGAAATTATGCGGCTCAGCGGCTCATTTAACACTGTAGCAAAACCCCAGATTTCCCCTTCGACACCCCTCCAGTGAGCAACAGTTACTGATTAGTAGTGGATTGTTGCTGTAATTAATCGTGGAGTGCGAATTGAGGATGGGGCTGCTGGTTAGGGTTGCCAACGCAATATGCGGTAAATGTCATAAATGGCACATTCGAGAGTGCCGAAAAATGCAAATCAAAGTGAACCTTTTTTTTGTGTGTTCCTTTACCTTTTTATACCTTACAGTGTGTCATTTTAGGTTGTCACGACGTGCTGAAGCATAATACACGATATAACCATTTGAGTCCGTACTTTTGCTGTCTGTCGGTTTCTTCAGTTTATTTAACAGGGTTTTTGCATCACTTGTCATGCGTACTTTAAACATGAGACTACTATATAACTTTGATTTCATAACAAAAATCCGTTGATTTTTTTGTTAATCCCGACTAGGGTATGTAATCTTCGGTGTGTTCTTTCTTGTTTGTTGCGTATTTTTTCACTTTCTCTCTCACTCGATGTTTTTTTCATCTGCTGTTTTGTTGGTAAGCCCGCAAATATGCGCATAATTAATTTTCCGCCTGGTTCTTATTTGGACTTTGCGAGTTCGAAGCTGAGTAGATTAAATGGAATTTTGTCAAAGTGTATTCCGTATTTTAATTAACCCCGAGCCTCCCCCGGTCAGACGGAGAGCTGTCAGTTACCCAGTTACTCAGTTGCTCAGTTCCCGCAGTTGTAACTCCCCCGCATGTTCAAGTGGATTTCTTTTTTTATTGTCATCGTCATTTTGGTAGCGTTTGCAAGCACTTAACGCAAACGATTTAATTTTAAATCAAACTCGAAACGGTTATTGTCTATATACGTACCAGTTTTTGTGTCCCTGCTGTTGACGTGATCAACACAAAGCGAGTGAATTCCAAGGTATTTGTTCTGCAAGCACATACAAAATATACACATTTTTAGATACATCTTATTCAAAAACAAAATTTCGTCCTGGCCAAATCAAACAATGTTTTATGATTGCACTCAGACAACAGAGCTGCAATCCAGTTGACAAATCAACATACATATATATTTTTACGGCCTTGCAATTACTGCAAGCTGTTGTATAAAGAATCAAATCAAGAAACAGACACACACTGAAAAAAATTTACGAGAGGCTTGTTCTATGCAAGGTATATGTTTATTATTAGTGTATTATTGTCTGGATAGTACAGTTGGTCAGAACTGAATATCGATGATTGCGGTACAAAGAAATGAGTGCAAACATGTTTGTCATTCAAATGGTTGAAGGACTGTAACTGAAATTCATTACAAAATTCATTAAAAACGAGATATTGGCTTTATGGTTATTTTTTAAATATCTTATTGCCACTCGAACCTTGCAGCACCAGTTGAGGGAATTACATTCAAGTTCGAAAAGGTTAGTTTTGGCTGGTCACAAGTAATGCAATCCAATCAGCGCTGCATAGTCCTTTTGTTCCATTGTCCCAATTGAAACCTCAAAGCCCGGAGTATAACCAATTTTTCAACTTCGCACAGTTGAACGCCTTTTTCGAGTTGGTAATCCGCACCACCAAACACAAAAAATATATATAAGCCAACTAGAAAAAGTATTCGAGTCGGGCATACACGACTTGTAGATGCCCCATTATCCAAAATCAAGTTGGTATTAAATAAATTCTTAAACATATTCTTGGTCAGCTTCGCTAGTCGAAGATACTTGAATTATATCAATGTTTTTGCTCCCACAGTGCATACGACGAAGTAGGCCGGATCGAACCACTATATCAATAAGCTGTTATAGGTATAATCGAGCTAAAGATTTGTTTTTGTATGTAAAACTTTGGGGCCTAACAAGCTCTCCTAATCAAACTCCCCAAAAACAACAAACAACAGTTATTTTAATTTAAGTCTTAGATGACAGCGGTCTGTAAGGGTATTTAGTCTTCGTTCTTTCCTGTTTCTTTTTGGTTTCATACATTTTGCTTATTTTCTTTACAGATTTTTTGTTTTTTTTTTTTGACAATGCTTTTGCGTTACATGAACAGTTGTTGTTGTTGCTGGTGTTTTTTTTTTTTTTAAGAACACGTAGAGCGAATTTACCCTAAATTAATTTAATATCTGACACAATCTGCGTCAACAAGAGACATTCAAAGCTTTCTTGTAATCATATTGATTCCACTAGAAGATGCCCTGTCTTCAAGTCATAGTCTAATTTGCATTTGGAGCATTCAACATTCAAGTCTCGTTCCTCATGTCTTTTGTTTTCTATTATTAGATTCGCAACTTGTAAATACTTGAAACTGTTATAGGTATTTTATTGCCTGAGCTCTGACAGCTTTATTATAACCCACTTTACGCGATAAAAAAGGCGCTGGCAACTTTCGACTGAAAAAACGTAACTGAATTTGTTCATTATGAAATGCAATTTCGTTGCTTACTTTGTTCTCTGTAAATAATCTCGAAAATTAATTTCAAAATATTTTAAATTTTTAGGGCTTGTCTCGCCCAATTCAAGCGTATTACTTTTATTATATTATATTATACATTATACATTATAACGTTTATCTCCATCTCTATCCCTTTGGATAGAGAGGGACAGATAATATAGGTAATAGTGAAGTGTTGTTGTCTGTCTTTCCCACAGTCTCTTTCTCTGTCCCCTTTGTTTCAGTACCCATTCTTATAATGTGTTCCATACCAACTGCTATTATCATGTTGTTAACATGTAGTATTATTAAATAACCTACATTTTCGGTTTACTTAAGGAAGTTTTTATATTTGTGAAGTTTTCTAGTAAGAGAGGAAAATTGGGGTAGAAAAGCAGAGAGAGAAAGAGAGAGAGAGAGAGGAAGAGAGATAGTCAAATGTTGTTGGCCGATCGTCTAAGTTGAAAACCTGCTTTGCCTCTCTATTTATATCTAACTCCCTCTCTCTTTCTCTCTCTCTCTCACTCTGTCTCTCTCTCTCTCTCTCTCTCTTTATCTACATCTCGTTCTCGATTTTTGTGAGAACACATTGCCATCATTTTCATACACCTTTAAGCAATGCTATTTTAAATGCTGTGGAGCTGGAGGCGACTGCAGAGATTGGCCGGCCGTTGGCCATTTCAGTATGCCATCTGCTATTATATAAACTTTTTATTACCTATATCATTTGTCCGGCCCGTCGGCAGCTCGTCCGTCGGTCCGCCGGTCCGTCGTACCGTTTTCTTCTGCTCGGTTTTGGTCTGTTCTGTGGTGCTTTTGTTGTATTATTTTGTTACTTTGTTATTTTCTGGTCGTTTCGCTGTTGTCGCTTGTACTTTGTACTCTGTTGTTTGACTTCATTTCATTCAGCTGTACCGCTTTTTATGGCACTTGGGCACTTGGGTGCTGCTTTGCTGCCTGGCTGCAATTATGCAAATGTGCCACGCCCATTAATCTTTGAGGGCAGGGCGCAAAAGCAGCCAAAGCCAAATAAATGTATATGAAAAATGTCATGTTTCGCTTTTGTCAGCTTTTCACGAGCGCACGACGGCGACAGTGAAAATATTTATGCATTTAGCCGTGAGGCATGTTTAAAAACTCAACTGATGGTGTACCACAACACCCCCCATCCACATCACCCCCCTTTCATATAAGCGACGCGTCGGTGTCAGTATCAGTGCCACTCCATACTCAACATTTCTCTCATTTGCTCGTTGTTGGGCTCCAGTTCAAAACTTGCGCGTAGATAAAAGTCATAAAGTGTGTTCAGCACCCTAGTTCCCCGCACACTTCCCTACTTGCCCCATTCCCCCTACACTTGCCCCGCCAATTGCCTTTGTAAAATGCTATCAGCCAGCAGCTAAGGCGCGGCTGTTGCTCTCTGCTCGTATTTAAATATAAAAAAAAGAACGAACGAAGAAGCGTCATTAAAGCGTTGTGTGGGGTCTCTGCCCAGCCCCAACCGCAACCCCAACACCACCCACCACGCCCCCCTCCAGGCATCTTAGCCTTAAAAATAAATGGGCATAAATTTGCCTGAGTGCATTTAATAAGCAACAAAATGATGGCAATGCGACAGTCCCAGTCTGTACCCTAAATGGCCGAAAGTGAACGCTGCCCCCATTTTAGCCAGACAGAATGACAATATTTGTACACTTTATGGTTGTGAAAAATCAATGGGCAGATCTTGCTGCGGTCATCAGAACAGTTTCATTCGTAATGAAAATTAGTTGGAATTTCAATTAATGACATAAGAGATACAACAGGTCAGCATGTGTGTGTGTGTGTTGGGTGTAAATATTGTGTGTAAATATTGCAGTTACTCTTCAATTCACATTCCCTCTGCTTCTCTAATTAAGTTTCCAATTTCAATATATCTCCGGGCAATTTCTGACCGTGTTTCACTGTGTCAAGTTTAACTAACTGAGATATTTTTCTATCTCTTCTTTCCTTTCCTGTCTCACTCGTCCTCCCTCTCTTTCCTTGTTACTCTCTCCCTCTTTTGCTCTCCCTCTGATAGGGATTTCCTGGTCTTCTGACTGTTTTAGCATTTTTAATAGTCCCCGGTATTTAAAATTTCACATTTTATTTTATTTGTTTAATTCAAATCTTGAGCTTGAATATTGCCTTTCATTTAAAATCATTTTTTTTTTTAATAATTTAATTATTTCTTTGATTTTTAATCTTTTAAAGTCTGTGGACTGCCTTTAGTCAACATTAAGTTATTTATTTGAACACAAAGAATTCAACAATCATTTTATCTGTTTTTTTCTGATGCAAATTAGACTCTGGAATTTTATTTTCCGAGCAGCAGTTTCTGAGAAATTGAGGCTTAGATCGCGAACATCGACGTCGACAAAGTTGCTTTGCTCCAATTCGGATGTATTGCAAAAAACATAGACACACGCAGCCCGTCATGTGCTAGAAAACATTGCAATGCGATAAAGTCGCAAGAATTATTTGTCATGTGTCTACTTTAAAAGTTTCACCGGGATTCTGCTGGTATCTCGAGTCAAAAGTTTTGGTGTCCGGAATTCATATTGAGATAGTATTCTGGAGCAGTTGGAGACTGCTTCTGCTATCTGCATTTGCCTTGCTGCTCAAATGCTGGGCTGAGAGACACCATCTCAAATTTGTGGCCTTATGCAAATTTCAGAATTTGCAGTTGGGGCAACACAAGTCGGTGGTCGGGACAAACTTTTGTGTAGAGACCAAGGCAAAGCAACGACTAAAACTTTAATTAAATATCAATTTCCGTTTGAGCCCCTCGGCCATATGTTTTCAACTGTGTGTGTGTGTGTGTGTGTGCGAATGGGTGTCTTTGATCTAACTGTTTGCTAAGAACATGTCCGAAACAAAAGTGGAAAAGCCACAGGAAAGCTCATTTACTTGACCAAGCACGCATTTTTAAAGCTATACCCAAAAAAAAGAGAGAAAGAGAAAAAGAGAAAAGGGAAGTGGAAGTGGAAGGGAGAGAGACATGGATGGTTATTTGCTGTGATAATATATGCAGCTATTTAGTATACACATATCACAAAACTGAAAAGATATATGCAGGCAAACTTTGCGTGTTTGCCTTGCCCTTTGTCGTTTGCTGCTTGCAGGCAAATGGTAAAAGTTTTCTGTGCCAGCTAAGCCAACACCACCTTTACCTCCCACCACCGCCCAAGAACACACCCTTCAACTTTCACACCCTGCGCCCCTGAAACGAAAGTGAAATTTGAGCTTGGGTTTGCCTTTGACTTTGGCTTTGGCCTATGATGCTGATGCTGATGCTGATGCTAGCCGCTGTCTTAGCATTTGAAATGCTAATGCCAGTCGACAGGGATACACATATAAATAGGAAAAGGAGCCATAACTGATGTGAGTGTTGGAAAAAGAGACATATATCTTGTGTATGACAGAGATGGATACAGAGAGTGAAAGAGAGGAAGAGCTTCGGCTCATAATTGAATGTTTGTTAATGCAGCGCCGACTTTCTGTTGCCTACTTTTTGGAGCGCAAAATTCACAACGGCTGCGTTTGATGGCCAACATACACCAACACACACACACACACACACACACACACACTCTTAAGCACACTAGCACCCATTGACAAAAAGGGACAAACTGCTCGGCAACTAATTTAAATACATGTCATGAATTTAACATAAATAAATAAAATACAAAAAATAAAACTTGCCCATTTTTTATGACTCTCGGCGAGTTTTTGTTATTGTCGTTGTTGCTGTTGCTGTTTGCTTTTGGCAAAAACAAAATGCAAAGCGCAGGCAGACATTTACATGGACAAATAGTGTAAAAGTTGCCTAAAATTGCTTTTGCACTCGACTGCGTTGAGGGTTGAGGAGCGGCTTGTGGGCACGGCATTGTACGTGCCTGCTGCGTCAAAACTTTGAGTGAACTGGTCACCAACTTTTAACCAAAAGTCTGGCCAAACTAGATACAGAGTTGGCTGCCACAGAGAGAGAGAGAGAGAGAGGGGGGATTGGGGGCTGGCATTGGTTCGAGAGTGAGGTCGACATATCAGCAGCAGATAATATCATCCAACCGGATTTTTAATCAAAGGCAAAACGATCCCAGTGACCGTAGTGAGTCCATTTTCCACAGATTTTGAGGAAAAAAACAACTTAACTCGGTTTGGTTTTTTGTTTGTGAGTGTTTCGGAAATTATTATAGTATCCGCGTATGCGCTTTGAGCATATAAGCTAAGGCCTTAGCTCCGATGTTACGATGATATTGGTCTAAAAGATTAATCGAATAATAAATAATAATATCATAAAAATAGAGAGAATATTCCTCAATTATGAATACCACAATTTGAAACAAACCCTTTTTCAATGAAAATAGTAATAATATTAGGATTATAGAGGGTATTAATCAATAATGAAAAATAAACTCACTCTTTAAAAATCGGATTCACTGTTAAGAAACGTGTTGCTATAAATAATAGTACACCCTGCATTAAATGTATGTGTACACTCAAAAAAGCTGTACTTTTATCATAATAATAGTACGAATAAGAATATAGAGGTTATTCCGCAATTATGGATATCACAATTTGAGGGAGGGTATTCCTTAGTTAACATTGAAAAGAATTCCATTTGTTCGTTCACTCTTCATAGCAAATAAATAAACTTTTGTTTTTGCTGCGTTGACTATTTTGCAGCGGCAAGGGTTTCCCGGCAATGGGTGGCAGTGGCAACTCGAACTCACAGGGTGGTACGCGTTTAGCGGGGGGCTGGGGGAGGGCGGGATGTGGGTTAGCCATGAGCCCACCCGTCAACATGAATTTTCTTTTTTGATTGCCAACGCCGGGGCAAATAAATAATTTTGTCTCTGCCAAGGCTTATTGGGTTTGTAATAAATTTAAAGTTCGTCACTCCCCCCACTTATTTCTGCCTCTTCTAGCTGGTTGGCTGGTTGGCTGGTTGTCTGGATGTCTCTGTGCCAACTGCACCTAATTTTATTTCAGTTTATTTCATCGTACACCGCTTTTAGGCCTGGCTAAGCCGGAAGGGATCAAACGTTTTGCATATTTCGATTCCAGTGAAACCCAAAAACCAAAAGAAATAATAACTCGTCGTCGTGTTGCTCACTGATGCTGATGCTGATGCTGCTTTCAACATTTGGGAGCAATAAGCGTGGGTCAACCGACAGCATAATTTATGATCATAAACAGTGGGCGTGGCACGCTCGGGGGTAGGGCGTAATATGATAACTAATGACTTTCGTTACTGCAAATGCATGCAAATTGTTTCGAATCTGCTCACAGCTGCTAATTGGAAATCCGATACATAATTAAACGGCCATGGAGTGTGACCGTGGCTTGTGGCCTTACTGGTGTGCCCAGCAATTTTTTTCTTTTTTTTTATAAGACTCTATGGAATTGATGAAATACTTTGAGGAAAAAAAATGATTGAAGTGAAGTACATTTTGTCATTATTATGGCAGTAAAATTCAGCTGTTTATGCTGTTATTTATATTGTTGATTACAATGGCAGATCAAATTGACAGCTGCCACAATCACGCTATACTCGTATATTGCAACTTATTCTCAGGGGCTACAATACTTTCAAAACACACCTTGCACATCGCAGAATAGAATGCAAAAAGTGGTGCTAAGACGACTTACATACATATGTGATTTGAAAACCTCTCGGAAGGGTTTTACAAGTTAAGTGTACAAAAGCATCTTGAAAGTTAAGGATAGTTAAGAGTTAAGCCAATTGTAAGTAATTGAGATGTGGCTGCCTATTTTTAGTGGTTTAACATTTCCAATCGACAATCAAATCCATCATTAGGCTTCAAGTATCAATTTCAGACCCAAAGGGTTTCAAAATGCCCTCACTCAATCTCTCTCTCTCTCTCTCTCTCTCTCTCTCTCTCTCATTCTATTTCTGTCGATAGTTGACTTAAGTCAACATCACTTGTGCTGTTAGTACTAAGATATTAGGAATTTTGCTTTGAGTCAATATATCAATGGGCCCGCAGCGTTTGCGGTTCTATTTGCAAAAAGCGAGGGGTCAAATCCACTTATTATACGCAGAGAAAATACACTTTGAGTGGAACTAGAAATTCCACTCGGACTACGAGTAATGGTTTCTCTCTATCTCTCACGCTCTCTCTCTCTCTCTCTCTCTCTCTCTCTCTCTCCCTATCTATCTCTCTGTCTCTCTGTGAGTGGTGCTGCTACTGATTTGCCCACCAACTTGATGACTGACTGAAAATGTATTTATTCCAGCCAGATGATTTCAAAAAGCGATAAATGCCCAGCAGCCGCACAACAGGGGCGAGGCAAATGCAACAGAATTCTATGAAATTTTACTGCCCGTCCATTGACAGTCAGCCGGGTGGAAGCAGCTTCAGCGCCTGACTGGGCGTCAATTGACAAATTGTCGGTGGGTTGATGGGTTCCACACTGGGCTTGCGACGTCCATCAGTCTCAGAGTTGCTAGCTTCCTCGTCGTCACTGAAAGTCAACGTAAAGCTAATTTCATTTCGTTTCACTTGTGCCAAAGTAAGCTCAAACCAATTTGGTTATTATTATTCATACTCTACTCGCTCCATCCCCCCCTCCCTCCCATCCACCGTCCCTTAACCTGTCTGCCTGCTCTTCTCGCTTCTCAATACTTGGCTCACATTGCTCTTTTGCGTTTGCTTTCTTTACATTCCTGTATTGTTTATGTGAGTTGTTTTGGCTGTCATCTCATTTTTTGCGTTTGTTTTTTATTTTTTGGTTTTTGGGACGCGTGTGCGCCCAAAAGTGTGCAGGGCTTTTTGCCATATACGTATTTTAGCAGGCGTCTTCTCAAAATAAATTACGTATACGTAATGCTAAAAAAAGAACGTAAAAAATGTATAAATGTTTTTCAGTGTGTCTTAAGCAAACAATGGCCGTGCACAGCTTTTGTTTATTTTGCTGTATTGTTGCCGTTGCCATTCACGCAGACACACGCACTCGCACACCCACGCACACACACACACACACACTCACACGCACATGGGGCCAGTTTATATTGTGCGCTTTTGCTTTTTGTGGCCCATTCGCAGTTTATTTTCGGTAGCACTGATAAAAATATTTTAAAGACAGCGTCAAAACCCTACCAGTCAACAATCAAGCACACATATATATATCTATATGCCAGGGCAGTGCTAAGGCAGAGCCTAGTTGAAATAAACAATATGACAAGGACTAATGCGTTTGCCTCATATTCTATTCAATTTATTTACAATCTGCGTATTCTTATTTTATTTTATTATATTTCCTAGCTTCCTAAGCATGCCTTTAATATGCTCATTAAGCAGCTGCATAGATTTATACACACCTCACATTAATGTTAAGCAACAATTTGGACAGGCAACATTTGTTGTTTATTCCCAGCTAATTATACCCTGAACCCATTGAAAAAGATTTGTATGTATATATCGTATATATGCTTGATCAGCATCAGCAGCCGAGTCGATATAGCCGATATAGCAACCATTTCTCGCTTCTTATTTATATTTAATTTCTTTAAGATGGGCTTACAAGCACCCAAATTATACTCGAAAATATAACTAACTTCTACTTCAACCGGCACAAGCATTCTCGGCATGCATAAGTATACGTTCACTACCTGTATCTGTCTTTTAGAAATTAAAGTAAAAACTTTTAATGTGAAATTTGACAATAAAACAGGAATATATTTAACAGCTGGATTCTGGGTATTTAATAGTTGAGCTCATTAGACTATGGGACTACAGCATTCTTAATTGTTCTAAGTTGGATTGGTTTGAGATTATTGTTTGCAGCCTGATCCTATGGTTCACCAGCTGTTGAACCGCACCACGGCAATTCAATTCAATCTAATGTCAGCTGAATCGAGTTAGTTGGAAGGTCAGATTTGCGGGTTGCGCGAACTGAGAATGTAAAACTGTGAGTTCAACACAAAAGTCAGTTTGGCGCTGATGTACAGCAAATCACGCAGCCTGCCACGCCCACTGACGGAACTATGGGAATTGAGCTAATTAATTAATTAATTGGCAGCTCTTACGCAATGCCACAATCTAGCAATCGTGCAATCCTGCAATCTGTCAATCGACGCTGTTGGATCTGTTGAGGCTTGGGGCTGGCGTGACACTTTTGTGTTCGGCACACATTATTTTGGACAAAAAACGAATTGTCAGCGAAAACACAGTAAACAATTAGCGCTTGCAATCCCTGCAGCTGCCCCTTAGTCACCACTTTGCAACGCCTCCACTTAGTTTATCTTAAACAATCGGCGGCACGCACTTTTCGACTGCCTGACTCTTGAAATTTATGCATGTTGCTCATGGTACTCCATTCTCATAATTCATAATTCGCAACTCAAAACTCAGCCGCATTACTTGATTGCCGCTAAAGTGAGGCGTGCCCAAAGAGCCACGCCCATTTTACAAACTAAGAGCCATGTCGTGCTTGACGGCGACAAATTAGCGCAAATGTTTGACAAATGTTGCCACACGCGAACACATTCTCTGGGGCCGAAACAATAAAAAAAAACACAAAAAAACAGGTGGCTCAATAAAAAACACCTTGTCTTAATTAGTCGATTTCGCTTTTATGAAGTTTGGCTCGTTGTCATTAATATCTCGCAATAGAATGTCAACAGGAAATACTTTTGATAACTTCATCAGCACGAACAGGAAAACATATGAAAATTGCCGAATAACACAAATAGTGCGAAGCTCGAATATTAATTGAAATAATTTAGTAATTTATTTTAATTTAGTTAGCATATCTTATGAATAAATAACAAAATAAAATCATATAACCCAGCACAGGAAAAGTTGGAATATTAAGTTATCAACCTGGAAATATGTACACATATACATAAAATATAAATAAATATAGCAAACAAATATACAGAACAGTATACACCAAAAATGATTGCGGCTGAGCATCTAAAAGGATATAAATAAAGTAAAACACAGTGAGAACGTTGCAGTCGGGCGTAAACGACTGCGAAATACACTGATGCCACTGTAATACCAAAATAATAGTTGTCTACCCTCCAACTTTAAAATTTGGTGATTCCAGCTTTCAAACTGTGTGATATTGATCAACTAACACCATCAGCTATATCGGTTTTGGGAGGCTGAGTGGGTGTGGCCATCCAGCTATCGATCACATTCTTCCAAAATTTGGTGAATCTCGCTTACAAATGATGGAATTCCAAGTGTGGCGACTCTATCTTTAAAATTGTGGGAAACATGGAAATATGGATGCAGGCGTGGGCGTGGTCACTAAAATTATCTTCGATGTTTAATGTCTGTTACCAACAGTAACAGAGTATAAAAACCAAACAAATTTAAGAAAAATCACAATAAAGCAAATTGGAAATATGCAAAAAACCGAATAGATTTTTAGCTGACGCAAAATATAAATAAATATTGTGGATTTGGTTTTGGTTTTGACTTCGATTTTTCTTTTATTCCCTTTTTTTTATTTCATAGGACTAACACGTCGAGAATGGATTCCATTGCATTTTGTACGTGGCATCAATTGAAAAGCGCCGCAAAATTTATTTGAAGAAATTTCGTTTTATATATTTTTTATCTTTTCTTTTTTTTTGGAGGGGTGGGTGGGGGGGGGGGGGTGCTTTGCCAACTTGTTTGTAAGTATTCAAACATTTCTTTTATGAAATGCACGCTGTGTGTGTGTGGATTGTGCGTGGATGTCTATATTGTATTGTTTGGCATTGTTTGCCTGCTTTATGAACATTTTTAAGCACTTTAAATTTTTATTATTTCTCAACAAGTGTGAATGTGTGTGTGTGAGTGTTTGCGAGTGTTTGTGAGTGTGTGTGCATGTGTGAAGGTATCTTCTCGAAAGGCAACTGGGTTTTCAGCTGTCGGCGTCTGTGGGCCTCTTTTTGAGCAACGTTGGCAGCTGGGATTTGATTGTTGGTTCGCACAACACATACACACAGTGCTTTGTTTAAAGCTGTAGATGCTAATGCTTTGTAGGTATTGCTGTTGTTGTTGTTGTTCTTGTTGTTGTACTTGTTGGTGGTGTTCAACATAACCTGCAACATTTATATACTCTGTACATTGAGTTAGGGGTGGGCATATCTGCTTTAATAATAAGCATAAGCAACTGCTTTGAGCGAATCACCATAGCAAATTAGACTAAGGCTTACATACTCAAAGTATACCTCTGACCAGCAGATCGACGCAGTGCAGGGTACCTTCGGCTGAGCATTTTTCAACTTGTTTGGCTATTGTAAAATCGTCAGCATGAAAGCCACCTGACTCTGCTCTTGTGTGGCATGAAATTACACGAAATGATTGAGAATTGATGCGTGTATTAAATAATACTCATATCAACCCCATGTTAACATACATAGGTATATATCGTACACATTGCCACATTTTGCTCTTCTTCTTTTTTTTGGGACGCTCCTAATGTTTTCCGTGTCAATGGGCTCCTGTGTCCTGTAAGCAGTTCAACTAGTGTTCTAACGACTGAAATTTGTTCCGCAAGGAATGCCACAAAATGCCTGCAGTTGGACTCCGAACAGAAGTAAGTTTATGGACTCGCAAACTGTTGCTCGCCTTCATATATAAATATATATATGGAAACCCTTGGAGATTTTGTACGCTATTTTTGGCTCAAGGCGAGTGTCTTAAAGAGCTTCCGTATTGGAACAATTTGCGGATTTCAAGTTGAGCGCACGCAATTCCCAAAATGTCTAAGCACATGCCACGTATTTGTCAAAGGCAGTGGTGTACTCTCAACCCTTTTGTATTTGTTGTTTTTTTTTGTGGTTTTTTACAGTGTATATACAATATGCTTGCTAATATTTATATACATATACTATTTTATTTTCACATTTATTTTGAATATTTGCAAGACAAACTTTAAAATTGTTTTGGTTGAGGTTGATTTAACTAACAATCTATAATTTTACGGTCGTTTCATAAGTTTCAAGAAATTATTTCTCATTGCCAAATTCCAATGATGAATTTTCAATTAGTTGCATTGCACAAGTTTTAATTACTTTACTTTCAGGGGCACTGCAACAGCGACATAGTTAGCTGGCTAAATGTAGGCCTGATTTAGAGAGGAATATACTGTTAACCTGTGACTGGTAAATGGTAACTGGCCAACGAATGTATCTTTCTTTCATACCGAGCATAGCAGGTTGTTTGTTATAGTCACAATGTTGACCATTGGGCACACATAGTACAATGCTGAGCTGGCAGCTACTTCAAGTTGTTCGACTGACTTCTCAGCGTTGCCTCAAGCACAGTGACATTGATTTTCATTTCAGAAGTGAACTCACATGTTAGCTCTGCAATCCACTTGGTTGCTCTTCTTTCTTGCTACGCTTTTTGGTTCGGTTCGGTTCGGTTCGGTTCGGTTTGACTTTGGCTTTGGCTTGACTTAGTTTGGTTTGGATTTCTTGTCCTTCTGCTGCCATACGTCGCTGTTCAATTTTCAAAGCGAGTTACCAACAGCTGCTACTTAATTGGAATTTGTATGCTGCTGCGAAAAATGTGGCATGCATTGTCATTTATGTTTGCTTTGCCGTTTTTGGCTTCTCAGAGGCAAAATCTCTGAATGCTGAAGGCCCCCCCAGGACCAAAACCAGATGGGCCCCGTTGTGGCATCTGGTGTTCATTTGAACCTGCATGCTGGCAACTTTTTATGGAAATTTTTGACCGTCCACTCAGCATTCAAGATTGAGATGTCAGACTGTTCGTTCCACAGCAAACGGCCAATGGACAACTGAAAACTGGCAACTGGGAACTGGCAACTGGCAGTTGGCCGAGAGCATTTATTGCTGCCAATTGCAAATATATTGAATCTGGAGCATCAGCAGAAAATGAATAGCTTGCATCAATCTTGCGCATTCGCTGGCATTCATATATTTTGTACAGATATATTTATTTTATATTTTTTTCCAATTTAGCCTTAAACGAATCAATATTATTATCAGTATTATCATCAAGACTGCAGTCAACTGATTGTAAAAAGTGAAATGGAATTAAATTTGTTTGTAAAATTGTTCAATTGCCAAATAAGTCAATCATCTTAGACAATTCAGAATTGGCTTCAGACTAAATGTGATGACAAATTTCGAATCAAAACTTTCAGTTCTATTTAAAACTCAGCGTTTGCCAATATTTAAGAAGAAAACGAGAATGAATGTGCTTTGAATGTGTCAACATTACAGTTCATAATTCAAATGTTTGTACATAAATCAATGAAGCAATTGTAATTTTGGAACATTTAATTTCTTAAATGTCTGTTGTTGGATTATTTTAATAATAAGCTTTCCTCTCATTGGAACAGTTGAGTTGGAACCTAGAATCTCATCAGTCTCAGAATGTTGACATTTATCAGCTAGTTGTCTCCAGTTTAAATGCAAATTAAATGCAAAATGTTGTTTCCAAAATACCTGTAGCATAAGACCCAAACACTCACACTCACACTCACACACACACACACACATACACCTGCATTTGCATACGTATACAATAATAATTATGCAAATATGAAGCCGTAATGGAGGCAAGATTCTTTAAGCCATCGTCACAGTCTCAATCTGAGTCTCAGTTGGAGTTTGAGTAGCAGCCCAATCTCCATCATCGTCATCACCATAATCATCATCTGCATCTTGAATCTTCATCGCCATCTCTTCATCCCATCTTCATCTCGGCTGGCATCACCTCTTGTCGCCACTTGGCTGATTTTATGTAAACAAAATGACGAATGCCTTGAGGTTTTTCACGTTCACTTTTTGTCCAGGATACCTTTGCGCCTCAAAATTCGGCTGCAAAAATGTTCTTGTGTTTGGCAAACGGAAACGAAATGAAGTCAAAGCTAGCAAAACAAAAAAAGGAAAACACAAATGGAAAAATACGCGACAAAAAGAAAAATAACAGAAGCAGCAAACAGCAAAAAGAAGGCAACCAACAACAACAAAAGTGAGCAACGCAAATCTCTCGGCTGGCGGGCAAATGCGCATAACTCGTTTGAGCAGAGAGCAACAGCATCAACATCATCAGCATCATCAGCAGCAGGATAAAGCTGTGGATGAGACAAAAACTGAAGCTGTGCCTGTTTTGTGGGAGATGAGAATGTCATTTCTGGCCAGGAAACGGCTGCCTCCTGTTGGTGGCTGCTTCTGTCGCCTCGTTAGCAAATCTAAAATTCTCCCATCTGCTGTGAGCTTTCTTCTTAGCTTCACACATATATTTATATATATATATATAAATATTTTATATATGCATATACATATATATATTTTTTTTTTATTTTATTTTTTTATCTTTCTTTTGTTGCCCGAAGGCGGCTTAGTTTTATGGCTATGTCCAACTAACTGGCTTGTTGAAAATGAGCTTACATAAGTAAATTGTGCAGGCAGCTGCGATTTAAAACTGTGCGGTTGCTGTCAGATCTATTATCTGTCGGTCGTCCATTGCCAGTAGTGCTCCGCCTACCACCTAAATGACAAACCCCTCGCCATTGGCCATGTTTGTTGTTGCCCAGACAAAGCACAAACAGCATTCAAATGCGGAAACCTTTTAAGCACCTAAAACGAAAACTGGGTTACCACTAAAATGCACATGAGTGCACCCAGAACGGCCGAACAGCTGGAGCACAACGATAGCAAGGATGCGGAGCATCAGCAGTGGCTCACCCGTTGGCTACTGGGTAGTGTGTAATAGGTGGAAGTTGGTGGGTGGGTCGGTAGTCGGTTGAGGGTGGTGGGTGCTAGGAAATGCAGCACACCATTTAACCAAATACAAGTAAAGTGCATAAAGCTGTTTGTTTGTTTGCTTGTTTGTTTGTTTGTTTGCTTGTGTGTGTGTGTACAAGTGTGAACGACGAGATTTTTTAGATGTATTTTAAAAGATTTAGCGCACTTCCCTTGGGCGCCAAAAATGCTGGACACACAGATGATGGAATTTGGAGCGAGAGAGAGACGGAGAGAGACAGACAACGACAGAGAGAAAGAGATAAAGCTGGAGAAATGTTCAACTGAGCGACAAACCAAGCAGAAGAAGAGGACGGACGCTAGAGAAAAAAGAGAGAAGCACGGATAAGCTGCAGACAAAGCTTCAACTTCAGTAGGTGCAAAGGGGCAGGGTCTGTGCCAAAAGCAAAAGTGAAACAATTCCGCTAATTGCAAAAAATTCTAGAATTTGAGTGTGCGTGTGTGTGTGAGAGAGAGAAAACGGGTAATAGAAAGTCGCACGTTTCAAGTCAAGTGCGACGCTTTGCTAACCGCAGAGCGCAGGGGCGCTACACTGTAAGAAAAATAAAAGAACAAAAATAAAAAATTAAATAATAAAAAAAAAGAATAAAGCCAACAAAGAAGCACAAAACAATAAAAATAAAAATGAAAAGCAAAGGCAACGGCAACGGCAACAGCAGTGGGGCAAGCAAAAAAAGGTGTGCAACACTTCTGACACCATCCCAACCAATTCCCTGGTTTCCTTGCGTAGCGTCACTAACTTTTACTTAATTTGACTTTACTCTGCTGATTTAATTTAGGTTGACGTTGAAGATGGCGTAGAGTTTTCCCGTGTTCTTCAACGCAGATTTTCTTGCAATTTAATTAATTAAATTTGGTTTTGGTTTTGGCTTACGCGAATGGCGAATGGCGAATGGCGAATGGCAAATGGCGAACGGAAATGCTTGCGCAGGAGGAAACTGGCGCGTTGCAACGTGTAACGCGCGTGGCACGTTGCTCACCATGGTCACTTCACTTCACTCGCATGCAGCTCCCTCTGACTAGCTCAAGGCTCAATTCTCACAGTTTGCTCCTTGAGTGTTGCATTTTTCGCACGCTTTTAATTAAACGTCGCACACTCTCTATGCGTGTGTGTATTTGTGTATTTGCAATGTTCATTGTGTGGTTTATAAGTTTCTTAAGTTGTTGTGGTTGAAAAGTGTGCGCTTAACGCGTTAATGTTGCTCATTAAGTAAAAGACGAGTGGCTTTCTAATTTCACTATTATAGATTATAATAATATATGTATATAGATCATAATACAATTTTTATATACGTATTTCTTGGACACTTATTGATAATGATATTACACTTCATACATGTATGTGTATATATGTATGGTTTTTACTGTCAATAGATCTAAATTTATTCAATTCAGATATTTTAATATTTGAAACAGACCACTTCATCTCCCAGAAAGAACACTTATATATTCTTGATCAGCTGAGTCAATATAGTGTGGCCAGTCTTTCCATCGGAAACCTTAAACATTTGCTCCTCTTCCTCCTGAAATTCATTTATCAAATTGTGAACCACAAAATCACATCCAAGCTTTGACTATCGTATCTTAAACAATATTAAATTGATTTGATTTCTAGAATAATCCTAGATTTACATTTAGAAACACGATTTTTACTCTAAATGCAAGAAAAAAGTTGAAAATTACATTTCTTCTATATATAATATTATTACAGAAATCTTTCATTATGAATCTTAAAAGACCAGAAGAAGAAAGTAAATTGCTGTTACTGTCAACCACAATTTCAGTTGAAACCCATTTAAAATTAACAATGCAAATAATGAGTGCGGAAAGCGCAAAAAAAGCAATTTAGAACAGTCGCTTGGCAATTGAAGATATCGTAAACCGCAGGAGTCACAATCGCAGTAGCAGTCGCAGTCTTGAGTCCATAATTGAAAATGGGACCCACTGTTGATTAATGGGGCACCTATTGTCATTAAACAAGTCGAGTGCAAGAGATTTGCCGCCGCTGACTAATTTAGGCAATGCATAATCGTGGACACAAAATGACAGAAAGCCAGCCATAAAGCGAATGCTTAAAAAACACAGAAAAATAAGTCGAAACATAACCAACGATACAAAACTTGATTGTGATGATAATGATGGTGATGATGATGATGATGATGATGATGATGATGATGATGATGATGATGATGATGATGATGATGATAGTTTCGCGGAAATTCGCTTTGTGGGACATTTGACTCTGCTGACTGGCGCTCACTAACAAGGATAATTGCCAAAGGAAGTAACAATAAACTCAATGTTATCGAATCGTATCCAGTTATAGTCAGAACAACCAGCAACCAGCTAACAGCCACAAGAACTCTGTCCCTCTCTCTCTCTCTCTGTCTTTCTCCCTCTCTGTGTCTGGCCTGAAAACTAGGGGCAGTTCACAACCAGGCAGAGGCACAGATACAAACCGAGCCGATCCGGGCGTCCTGTCTGGTTGGATGGCTGTCGTAGGGGGAGGAAGGGGGGTGTAGGACCAAAAGCAAGCAAAATGTTTGCAAAGAACGCGCAATCAGCGTAAAGTGCGCGACGCTTTGTAAGTGAAACGATAAAAAAATATAGCTGAGAGGGCTGGGTCCAACTGTATGGCGAAGCTTGGGCAGGTTGTCAGCAGGCAGCAGCACGGAACTGAGACCTGAGAGCTGGAGGAAGAGCCGAACACATCAGAGCAGAGCAGAGCAGGACAGGGCTCTCAACAGAGCAGGCGAGCCAAACAAACGCCAACAAACAGTTGGGAGAAAATAATAAAATGTCGTTTATTGGCGGAACGGCGAACGAGGGCGATTGTTTTCAGGTTTTTCCGTTTGCACCAATGCCACCGAAAACTCTCCACATGCCCTCCCCATTTCTATGCTGCAAACGGCTGATGGCTTTAAGAAACTATCTGTTTAACAGGTATCTTAGTTATCCAGTTGACAGTCATGTTCTCAATTAGCAAATTAAATGTTGAATGAAAAGCTTACTTTTCTTTCTGATGCAATATTCTAGACTCAGTTTGTTAAGCAACAATCTACGCTGGAAATATTTGCCAACAGTTTAAACGGATCTTTTGAATATTTGCGCTTGTCAGCTAACATGAACTTTAACAGGTGCAACAAAAATCCAAGAAAATAAATAAGAAAAACTATCGCAAGCTGACGACAGGCAAATTGGAACAGAGCCAATTGAGTATTGCTTTGTGGCCGAGCACAACACACACTCACGCTGTCAGACAAACACACCAAGCACACACATACACACAGACCCAGGGAGGCACAGTGTGACATAAATTTACTGGCACATTGCTCGATGTGAAACACACCCAATCACTTGTTACTCGCTGTAGTTGCGCCTTCTCCTTCTCATTTTCTCGTTTTGTTGTGTGTTAACCTTGTTTGCTTTTTTGTTGTGTATCGCGTGGATCGTATCTCTTACATATATGTATCTTGGTAACTGGTAAACAGTGCGTATGCGTATTTTTAATTACCAACCATGGCATTGTTCATGCGCCGCGTGTGACAAATCAACAGGATATGCCAGCGGGAAACACAGTGTTCTATTGCTGGCATGGCCATTTGTTGCGTGCCCATCCACACCGCTACACAAAAGTTGGCCCCCTTCCCCCTTGCCCACCAACCCTCCATCCCTGCCTACCCGTTTACCTATTTACCCATTTACCGCCTCCATCGCCTGCAGCACTCCTGCAGCTCAATCAGCCCCAAAGCGACTGGGCTTCAGCTGTTGTTGGCCCCATTTTCATGCACATTTATCGTGATTAGCTATTAATTGATAATAATTAACTTAAGCACATGCCACAGATGTGAGTCCCAGCAATAGCAGCAACAACAGCAGCAGCAGCCGCAACAGCAGCAACAACTAAATGGCATATTAACAACATTTGCGTTTGGAGATTTGCTGCTTGGCTGCGGGCTCTTATCGATATGACCATTTGTTATTGCCATCTTTGCTTTTTGTTTGTGCCCCGCCCACTTTTCAAGACAATTCTTGCGTCTTCTTCGTCCTATTTTTGCTTTTTATCAAAATATACTGCTGCATATTAGCATATTGTTGGTTTTGCTCATGCCAAGTAAACAAGTTAAAAATATATTTTTTCAAATTTATTTTCATTTAAATTTGAATTGGTATTTCTTATTTTGTTTTCCTTTAGATAAATATGAAGAATTGACTTTGAACTGTAGCTTTAAACCCTTTTGGTTAACTGCGCTTCAAGTTTGAATGAATTAAGTTTAACTAAACTAAATTTTGCATATATTGCAAATGCATACCTCGATCAAAGAAACTATCCTTAAGCATATCTAAACACAGTTTTAGTTACGCTACAAGAGAAACAGAGAGCTTTCAATCCTGAAATGCACTTTATTTTCTATAGTTTACAATTTTTAATCACGATAGAAAAAAAATATTTCTGTGCAATGGATTCCAAATCAATGCTCCAATTTAAGCCTAACATTTAACCATTTATAAATTCATAACGCAAGCGTTTGTCTATTAAAAAAAATAAATAAATAAAAACATTGTGTCTGCAATTTTAACAATCTTAAACAAATGTAGTTATACGATTATTCAAACATATAATACACAAATAGAACTCCTGTCCCATTATAATAATTGCAATCACATAAATACTTACTTTCCGTGGTTTTGAATTTCACTCAAATTTGCGTTGATCTTTCAGCTGTGGCAAATGTAGCAAATTCCAATTCAATTTCTAGCAACTTTCTTTTTATTTTCTTGTGCAGCTTTCAGTGCTTTTGACTTATATCATATAAATATTCAATATACACATCAAACACATTCATAATTATATTTAAAAAAAAAAAAAAATCAATTAACACAAGGAGTGATTTTTAAATCAACCGAAAAAAAATTGCCGACGGTTTTTATAATACTCGTAACGTTTTTTTTTTTTTATTAATATTTATTTATTATTTTGCACGCAGCGTTATGAGGTTGACTTTGATTGCGGTGAAAAGGACTGAAGATATTTGAAAGCTTTGAATTTCGAAAAGCATAAGACACGATTTTTTAAACACTTTACAGTTTGTTTTTAAATTTTGAGTTTTTTGAAATCTATGATTTTTTTTTATTTGGTTTTTATGGAGGTTTTTTGCTTTGTTTTTTTTTTTTTTGGATAGTTTAGCTTATATTTTTAAAGTTGAATGCGGTTGATGTCTGTGGGAGTTTGTGATGTTTGCTTGATTTGATGGCTGGTTGGCTGCAACTGCGTGCTCCGTGCGGCACGTGCGAACACGTTGAGAATTCATAACCAACTGTCGAGTCTCGCCAGCCGAGTAACCGACAGGAGCCGCGCCACAGTCGATAAACGACAACCAGCTGCCGAGAGCCGAGTGCGGTGCCGAGTGTCCCGCTGCTGCGGCGGCGACTACCGCTCGAAACGAAAGCCTTTCGAATTTTGAATCGGCTGCCTTTGCTCTTTAAAAGATGCCGTCTTGTGCAACAACAACAACAGCAACAAGCAAACAGTTGCCCTTAGGCTTGACAGACTTCCGGGCGCTGTTTCTGTTGCTGTTGCGCCTTGGACAGGTCAGCATTGTCAACATTGGTCTATTGGCTGATAAGCAGCGACTCGAATGCGCTCTCTTAAGCAGCACCCTCGCTCTTTCTCCATATCTCTCTCCCTCTCCCTCTCTCTTCTCTCTCTCTCTCTCTCTCTCTCTCGTTCTGTGAGTGTGTGGGTTTTTTTAATGATTCCACGCTCTCTTTGTGGCACTTTTATAGCGCTGGCACTTTAAGTGAAACGCGTATTAAAGCAAATCGCGAATCGCGAACCGTGAATCGCATGGAACGCCAGCTAGTTGCTGCGACTTGAGGGAGTGAGAATGCCTCAAGTGTTGCACGGGCATAAAACTTTGACCATTAGCCGGCATTAATGTGCGGCGCGGCAAATTCGTCAGCTGGTCAGCGGTGCATTGATTGTGCGTTCTGCTGCTGTCCTCCGACCCCTCCCCACCGCCACCACAAGGCGTTGAGTGGCTTATCGCAAGCTCTATTGACAACTTTTTACCCCAGCGTCAATCCCAAACCCCAATCCCCAATCCCCAACCCCCAACCCCAACCACAACCCCAACTCCGGCAACAGCTACAGCTACTGCCCCCATTGGAAGTTCTCAGCTCTCAGTTTCCATTTACACTTTAGCATTTCCCATTAACATTGAAGTGTTTGCCAAGTTTGTGGCCATTTATGTTCATACTACTTATTATTCTTGTTCCGACATCGTATTTACAACTTTTGTTTTTTAACTTACACTTCACATATTATATACACACATATATATATATATAAATATATTATATTTATGCAATGTCAGCATATATGAGATTTATTCTCAAGTTTTCCATTGTTTTGCTTTTGCTTAAGTTTTCATTAGTGTGGAATTAATAACTTAACTTAATATTTAAGTTGAAATTTCATAGAACTTTAGTATGTCTTAGAATATTGCTGATTGCTCGAAATGTTGTCGTAGTTTCCAACATTAATTCGTCTGTCAACCTTTATCAGCAAGACTTTGGCCGTAAGAAACATATATGTATATATAGCCGAAATAAAAAATAAAAAATAAATAAATTAGAAATTATAAAGATAGCAGACAAACGCATTAATTGAACACTTCTACAAGTAACTGGGAAATTGCTTTAGTGGAATGTTCAGCTAAAATCAAAACAAATGAATGCAGTGGCAATTTCGCACCCCCGATCCCAATCACCAATCCTCAAGCCTCAGTCCCCAATGCGCAACCAAGTCCAAGTACAATTCCAAGTGTGACCCTTCCGCACGTATAACTTTAAGTGATTGTTATAGGATTTGCATGCCAACTGTGACATGGCTCGCAAACACACACACACACACACACACACACGCAAACCCAGTGAAATACCCTCCGATACACACATAAGTTATGGGTGGCAGGTGCTGAGGCTTGGCACAACAGCCCACAGGGAAGTGGACCTTTGGGTGGAAAGATTGGGGGTACCTAAGCTTGAAACGCAGTGGGTAACAGTTGGCAAAGAGGCGGGGTAGCTCTCAGCTAGTTTTCAGGGGCGGGGAATGCAAAAATTTATGCGCCTCACTTGATGCCGTAAGTGCTGTCAACAAGCTCTGCGCTGAGAGCAGTCCGTTAGTCCTAACCACTCCTTACCAACCCACCTCACCTCCCCGCATGAGGTATTGGGTAGGTACACGAATGACACATGTTACTCCAAGTGCTCCGGCGGCGACTGGTGCTCCGGCAGTGGCACTCATGTGGTGCGCGGAGCTGGGAGCCACTATGACATATTGTATCCACAGGCGGACGTGCCTTGTGTGCCAACTAAGAAACTTTTCTTTGCCACAATGCCTTGGTCATGTTGTTGTTGTTGTTGTTGTTGTTATTTGTGTCACTTGGCTTGTTTATGGCCGCGTCCGACTCACGTTGCTGGGCGTGGTGGACTTTGGTTTCGGGTTTTTATGCGGCTCACACACATAAATTATATGAAAGACATATTAGTTGGTTGATTTTGATAGTGGCCAAACTTTTGCTAAGCAGTAAAAACAGCCAACCCCCACAAAGAGGCCATTCCAAAATATGATCACACAAAACTAACCTGTCGCCAGCGGCGTTGAGCGGTAGCTGGTTATGGGGGTTAAATCGGATATATAAAAATAACCAAAAAAAAAAAAAAACTGCAATTGCGAAACTTTTAATTATTTAATTAGAATGTACGAAACGTGGTGAACTTTAAAAGCAATATAAAATAAAAATTCAAAGTTCCCCTCTTGCGAAAGGCTGTGGCTCTCTACCCCTCTCTCTCTGTCGCTCTGTTCGCCCCTTTTTGGGTTTCGGGGTGTGTGTTGGCATGTTGCAAGTAATTTTGCTAGTTGCAATTTGCTTGCTGTTATGTTAAGGGAGTAAGGCAAACTGCAGGAATTCTGCACACAGTCCATGTGAAATCTTACTTATGCGCACACTCACACACACTCACACGCACAGCAACACACACACACACACCTGCCGCAAATCACATTTAGTTTGTGGCCTAACCACATGTCCACGTCCTTTTGGCCACCGTCCCAAATCAATCAATTATGTCAACTAGCCTGCGGGACGCGCAACGAAACCTTCATTCTTCTGTGCGACAAAGCGACAAAAGTCGAGTTTTGTCACCTGGGAGCGCAAAGTTTGAATGGATCTGCAACCGGCAGGGTGGCAGACAAACAGACAGACAGACAGCGACTTTGAAAGCGTAAACATTTGACTCAGCAGCGACACTCTGCGGGACTCAGCAGCCTCAGCTGAAATCCGAACTACGCAGCTGACATTGTAATTGTGCATCCGGAGATTCGCACAAGTTTGGCACATTTGTAACTTCGGACATGGCAACAGAAAAAAACAACGTGATACCCTGTAATTAGAGTAATCTCAAACAAGTTGCGGTTGGCATAAGTTAAGTCAAGTAAAAAATTAAAAAGTTTTAAGTAATCGATATTGATCGACATTTTGCACGGTTGTCAATTGTAGGGCAAGCAGTTTTTATTTGAATTAAAACATGTTTCAAACTCCACAGCTAACTAGACACACTCTGTGTATCTCTATATAAAGACAAATCCAGATGAGACTCCACACATATCGGAGTACATAAGAATTAAGAAGACGTTTGACCCACATCCTTATACCAGAAGAACACACTTTAAAGTGTTCAGTCGTTTTGGGATACCCTCTTTTAATCAGTGTGAACGCGAATGGGACTCGGTATATACAGCATACTGAGTGCAATAAAATGTTGCAGACAACACACACACACACACTCGCACACTCGCACACTCGCGCACACACACACAACAATCACAGTCCCCCATAACCTCCTCCCAGCCTCCCAGCCTCCCCCCAGCCTCCCAGCCTCCCCCATTCCTCGTTGCACCAACCACCTCTATTATTCAAAGTTAATAACAGCCTGAGGCCAGCCGAGGTGGCGGGAAAGGAAAAATTGGGGGCTGGAGGCCATTGGAGTGGGTGCTGTTAGGCAGACGGAGGCTTTTTCCATTAGTTCACCGCTTTTTATAGCTCTTTGTCTCTCCGTGCATATGTGCAGCGTTATCTGCTCCGGCAAAACGCCTGCGGCACTCACACGCCACAGCGCCGGGAGCATGTCAAAAGGTGCGTCGTTGTCCCAACACGCCAGCATTCCACAAGAATGTGTTGGAGAGAGGGGTGTATGTGTGTGCGTGTGCGTGTGCGTGTATATGGCACAGGACATGTTGTTGTGTTACTGTTGTTGCTGTTGTTGTGCGTGCGCCGAGCAGAGGGCCAACTTTTTCCGACAACTACAATAATTTAGTATAGTTCAAAAAAGTTCCACCTGTCCGTATCCGCATATCCGCACATTCATGTATCCGCATATCCGCATATCCGCACATCGGCAACCATGTGTGCGTCTAAAGTTTATTGGTAAAATTTTATTGCAGATTTTTGCGCTATGCCCGCCAGACGATCCATTTTTGTTGGCCCAAAATTCTCGGAGTAAGACCACGTTTTAGCCCCCAATCCTTGATAGCTAAAGAGCTAACGTTTTTTTTTTTTTTGTGCGTCGCCCTTTGCGTTCCTCTTTTTCGTCCTTGTCGGCAGCGTCTTGTGAAAATATTTGGAAAAACTTTTGCAATTTATCTGTTTCATAGCCAGCGACGAAAATCGCAACGGCAAGGCTTGTCCAAGTGTCTTTAGTATTGCCCTTGCCATTACCTGTCGGTGCCAGGCTCAGCCACAGGCTCAACTACATGGCGCATACACACACACACACACACACACACACATGCATGAACATATAGTACACCACACATGTGTGTATACGTTTAAAAAGAGAAGGAAGAAATGAGAACAGAGCGCCGCATGAAAACCAATTGCAAAATGAGTTAAGTTAAAGTAATTTGGCAGTAGATTAAGCTTACCCTTGCCCCACTTTAACCTCATCACAAAGAACCTTTTGACGGCTAGTTGCACGCTGTACAGATGCCCAAATGCTGATAAGTGAGTGCCTTGGACATACATAGCACTCTGATCCTTATCCATAACCGAATTCAGACTCACTCTCGTTTTCTGATTCATTCTCCACAAATACAAATTGGTCTTTGGCTGCAGCTAAGCTTAGACCCTTGAATAAAGGAAAGCTGTTATCCGATTTATATTAGTTTTAACTCTCAACTACAATGACTTTTTTAAGTAAAAATGTATAAGTTGAATACACGTAATCATCTTATATCATCTTATAATAATACTACATTCAATTTGCTGATAACATCTTTTTTATGAACAAAGTTCATATTAACGTTGTATTAATCTACATTATTAGCTATATCATAGTGGCGCATATTTACAGCTTTATTTAACATTATCTGCCATTTTTTTACCGCATCCCACAACCCCGTCCAATGTCTCCCACAAAATATATAATTGTTTGATCACAGTCACCAGCCAAGTCGATATAACCATCTGTCTAACTTAATCTTAATCTTAATTTTCGGTTTGGCAAAGATACCCCTTCTTCCTTGTTTTATACCCTTGCGCAGGGTATTATAATTTCATCGTGACAAGTGTAACGCTCTGAAGAAGACGTATCTAATATATATAGCAGCTAAGTCGATATGCCCTCATTTATTACACATGAGTTTTGAATATGTTGTATTCCCTCAACTTTGCAGCTTGTTGAAGCGTTTTGCTTTGGTTACTCAGGACTCGACTATAACTGCCGTAGAAGCAAAAAATATAAAAAATTATAATAACAATATTCATAATAACAATAAATATTATTAATAAAATGCGGAAATCTGCACTAAAAGTTAGATGCAAACTGATTAATTACGATCTACAAGTGTATGTCGTTTTCGGCGTGCCAAAGATAATCGTTCATACTTGTTCCTTATTTATTAATAATACTTTTCGGCTTATTTGGTTTATTGTTGGATGGGGGGGCTGAAGCGGCAGCTGTAGCTGAGAATTAATGGTCGCTTATCCGTTGCCACGCCCCGTGTTGGTAACCGCAAGGCGAATGCGGCAGTCGGGTCGTAAAACCAGACGTTGCCAGCACAAAGCAGCTGCTTTTTCGATGTGTGTGTGTATGTGAATATGTGTGTGTGTGTATGTGTGTGTGTACCCACTTCAACTCATTAGCGCGTAAAGAATCTTAACGCTTCAAAATGAATTAATTTTCATCCAATTTGACGTTGTCACACACTCACAACACACACAGAGGCATACACGGAGACACACACACACAAGATGCGGAACAGGAAACGGGAGCAGCAAAGAGCAAGCAGAGCTTCTCGCAATCTTCATCTGGCGAGAGCATGCACCTGTCTGACATTCCAACCCACCCACCCACCACGCCCTCCCGGCCCCCTTTACCACTCCGCAAGCAAGCGACTCTACGGCTCTTTGCCACGCCCTTAAAGCACTGTTTGCTGTTGCTGCCTCTTGCCAGCCCATAATTTTGATTTTTTGCTCTCTTTTTTTTTTTTTTTGGCCGGCGGCAACGTTTCTGCTTCTGCTTCTGCTTCTGCGTTTCGCTGCCACAAACTGAAGTCTGTCGAGCCGCTTCTGTGTGTGTGTGTCTGTATTTAAATCCGATTTGAATAATTACAAATTTCAATTGTATGAAACCAACGGCAGCAGCAGCAGAAGCCGCCGTCATGACAGCCAGCAATATGACGCCATATGGAAATGGCAGTGCTTACACACCCACACACACACGCACACACACACACACAGCAACACACACAGACACATACCTGCTGTGACTGTGACTGGCACGCACACTTCCCGTACAATGGAAACAGCAGCCATGCTGCTGTTGCTGCTTTCACAGTCGCTGGCCACGACAACGGCAACGGCAACAGCGACGGCAATGGCTTCTGTTTCTGCCGAGTTAAAGATAAGATTATTACCCGACACACACACACAAGCACACACACACACACAGACAGAGGGAGGCACACACCTAGTGGCTTGCGCCCGGGCTTGGGATTTATTTTTGTCTGTGCGCATTTGTTGCCAGCATCGCTTTTTATTTAAGCTTCACTCTGCGGTCGTAGATTCGACGTGCTGCGTGTTGCAAGCACTTCTCAGCCCACAGCACACACACATTGTGGCACTTACATTTTATTCATAATATTGAAATAATATCCGCACTTGAGCCAGCACAGCACTGCTCAGAGTCTGTCTGGCGATGCCCACATTCGCCTCTTCATATTTAATTTTTTCTTCTGTTTATTTTTATTTTTTAACTTAACTTTTGGACTCTGGCCCCCAGGGTCAACGGATCTAAGCCAGTTAAAGTTCATTAAAATTATTAAGAGCAAATATGACGCAGGAGTAGATGCATTTCAAAACGTTGCATATTGATTTGCGGGATCGGCTTATTTCTGGTCTGCTTTGGTTTCCTATTTTTTCATTATTTTAATACAAATACATATTTTCACCTTTTTTATGTAATTAGTTACTCTCACTGTTTTATAGAAATTTAATTTAATGAATTATGCTTGAATTGATCACATTTTGAATAAAACATTTCTGTGTGTGAAATAAAAACAATATCGATTTAATTTTGCATATTCGCAATTATGGGAAATACCCAAAAATCATTCACAGTCCCTATTGAGCTTGCAAATGAAATTGAATAAATTTGCAGTTATGGGCAACGGGACGTATGCGCAATTTGAATAGCTATAATTGAAAAGCTGTCTGCCACTTAGCGATGATGATAATCAAATTAAAATAATACTAAAAACAATAATAGCACTCGCCACACACACACACACACACACACACACACACATGGGCACACGCAACTGTTAAAACAAGAAATGAAAAACATAATAATTGTCTAATTATAATTCCAACTAATGAGTTTTCAAGTGGTTATCTTCGTCTGCGAGCTAAGGCTGAGCTAACTCGCTTGTCCATGTGCACGTTCCCACTCTCAAGCTATTGTTGTTATTGCTATTGTTGTTGTTGGTTTAGACTTTCTTGTCGAGCAACAGCAACAATGATTTTTGTGTCTTTCCATGGTAAATTGTTGCGGTGTTTCTATTAGCGGAGCAGTTTGCGGGACATTTGCGGGGGACATGGTGTGCTTGGCATGCTTATCGCTTAATTGCTTGACGAACAACAACAACAACAGCAACAACAGCAACAACAACACTTGCCACAACACCACCCAACTGACAAACGGCAACTGGCAACGATTGCCTCCCAAAATATACAAAACAAATACAAAATTTATCAAAATTTTGTGCAGACAAACTTTAAAGTGTTTTTAGCTTTGGCTTTGGTTGAGGGGCGACAACAAGCGGAGGATTTTTCAATGAACTACATAAAACCAGAGGGAAATTTACCACAAATAAATTAAGACGCACCCAACAATACCCTAAATCGAAACTATTTTAGACATAGTTGAACATTTTATTTAAGCAATATTAGTTTGAACCTAACACATACCAAAGAAGAAAATATAATTAAAATTTATGTGAATTTGTTTTCAATTCCAAGAAAAGTAACTTATTGCAACTATAGAAACTTCACCTTCTCTCTCTGTCTTTCTCTCTCTCTCTCCTTTTCTCTCTCTCCCTTTCTCTATCTTGGTGCAACAAAACAAGTTGCTGGTCGACTAGCAAGTTGCAACCAATGTGGTCAACGTTTCTCTCCCGATTTGCTGGGTTACCCAAGTCTCTGGACACCCATAAATCAGCCCCGAGGCATCAGTCCATGGCTTAAAATAACCAGCATCACACCCACGTCTGAAAAAATCGATGGATTCTTTAATGAGCAATGTAAATTCAGTTTGCTTGAGCATGAAACAATTTGATAACTAGCATGCTATTTTATTGTGTATGTATCATTATTTTGCCAATCAAAGTTCGACCTGAGGCAACTGAAAAGTGATTAAAAACAATAAAATGCGCAGAGTGAGGCGATTGTGTCATAATTTCTCAAGTCAGGGTGGGTAATGGGGGTGTTCGGGGTGTACCAGTGCCTAAAACCGGATGACAGGAAGTGCGCATAATGAATTAGCGAGACGGAAGCAGACTGGAAAGCTGGCCAAAGCCTGTCGTTTAAGCCATTAAAGGAACACCCCAAACCCAACTCTGATGACTTGCCACAAGATGTGGAGCACTTGGAGGTGGACGCTTCCCATTGCTCGCGGATCGATGGCAAAATGCCGTTGGCGCTGCTTATTATTATGGCCCAGCTAACAATTTATGCATACGAACGATTCCCGGCTAGGGCGGTGGACGATGGACGATGGGCGATGGCCGATGGAGAGCTATTCACGTGCGACAAACCGGCTCCACTCCTGTGTTCGCAAATAGCTGTGCCACAAAATTAAGAACAAAGCCACTGATTGAAATGGCCCCAACAGCTGCGACTCGCTCACAAACAAGCCAGATTAATGTCTACTACTTATGATTAATTCGAATCCTCTACGTTCAGTGCTCAACTGTACTTGTATTTAATCCTTTATTGGACATTAGTCTAGTCTCCTTCTTACTCTGTATTGGATTCATTTCGTTTTCTTCATTTAGAAACTACAATTAATATGAATGGCATTCGTTGGGCCAAAATATAGAACAGGACATTTTTAACAATATTACTTTAGGTAAATATTTATATACATGCATGTATAGTTTTATATATGTATAGAACTATATATATAGATTTATGTAAGTGTATGTGTGTGTGTGCTTCTTGCTGGATTTGCTCATGCAGAAAATCAACATATCAAAATTAATTTCCCATGCATAAATAAGTAATATGAATGTCAATTTAATGCATATAAAAGCGAGGTGCTCCACACACATACATAAATATGACATATATATACATATATATATAAATATATGTATATGTACATATGTCTATACACACACACACACACACACATTTATTGCGTAAATTAGTATTCGTGTGTGTGTGTGTGTGTGTGGCTTTTCCTTAGTAGGTGTAATTTTAATACAAACTGCCCTTGACCATTAATAATATTCGTTTTTTGCTTCGGCCGCCTCACAGATACAATCACACACACACGCACACATACATACAATGGCTGTCGTATGTGCATTTTGCACACATTCACATGTGGGTGCTGTGTGTGTAAAAAGAAAGCCAATATCCCGAGCAAATTTCAGTGAATTATGGCAAATTACATTCTTATCGATTGGACCATTTTTGTATTTCTTTTTTATACATTTTTTTCTTTTGCCTTTTCCGCTGGCGAACACGATAGAAGAGCGAGCGAGCAGTGGATTGCTTTTTGCTTGCTGTTTGCCACAACGATGCGACTCGGCTTACTTGCAAATTACCGTATATAATAAACACGCCCTGCAACATACGAAAGGTGGTGCAAGAGATGCGAAAATATTGCCATCGCCAACACCATTGGCCAAGGTATGTCATTAAAGCAGCCACTTGCTGCTTACCCCCAAATGGGGCAAGCCAGCGGCAAGAGAGCAGAGGGAGTAACTGTGCTACTTAACAAATCTGGAGTGTTGTATTATTATTGCGATCATCAGATCACTCAAACACAATATCATATACATAATACCATCAATTGGTGCCATTGCGATTGCAGAAATGGCCTCAACTTTCAAATAACAGTTGATTGCACAGATTGCACGCAATTGGCTTAAGACAATCGAGTTGATGGTATTATTGTATATATATACAGCTGCGGTTAAAATAAAGGTTTTTGAATATGTTAAAATATATTTTAAAAATTATGAATATTTATATTTACGAGTATATGCATGAAAAGAGTTCATATTGTGCTTCCTTTCAGTTGAAAAAAATATTAATCTACGAGCCAAATTATGCTGAAAAAGGCAATTGCATTTACCAAACGTTGGCATTGGCATGTTTTGAGCTCCTCTTAAGACTTATTGCATGCATTCTGGAGTTGAATCCCAATTCAGCCAGGTATTTTTTCATTTCACTTGAATCGTTATTCGGTTACTAAAAATTTCAACACAAATTGCCAAAAAAAAAAATAAAACCAAGAAAAAAGGCGGCAGGCAGTAAAATTATCTGCTTCGATTTACTGCGAGCGCATTCTGCGCTCAACAGCGGGCCTGTCAACTGCTGCTTCCTGGAAAATACACCCAAGACCACCAACCAACCACCCCCAACCCAAACAATAGGCCCCCCCCCCCCAGAGTTCGCTTTACCCAGAGCGTCTGTTTCTGTGTCAGCCTCCATTTCTTTGCTCTGGTAATAAGATAACCTTATTGCATATGTTTATATTACAGACATGCGTGTGTCGATGACTCTATGCGTGTATGTATGTGAATGTGTGCGAGTGTGTACTGTGTGTGTGTGTGTGTGTGTGCACTTGAAGATAAAACACCTAACTGCCGTTGGTGCTTAAAGACAACGCCGCCTCCAAAAAAGCAAAGAAAAATATAGAAGAAAGATAAAACCATAAAAAAATGTCATCTCAGCGCATAGAAGATCAAATGCCCTTGTAAACCGTAGTTAATCTGCTCACGTGGAAATATTTTGAGCGTTTGTTCCTATATAGTAGCTGGATCCGGTTGGACGTCAACCGCAGCAAAGCTTTAACAAGAATACAACTTATTCAAATCGCGGGTGTAAAAAATGAGGATAAACAGACAGACGGTCAGACAGAAATGGATATATCTCCTCGTCACTTAATGCTGATCAAGAATGTATACAAGCTTTGTGGACTTGCAGATTCCTTTGCTTAAGTGCATTAGAAGTGCGGGATAAAATTAGAGTACCACCAGCAAGGGTATAGAAATACGAAAGCCAAATATACTCAGAATCAACAGCCCACCTGGCTGTCTGACAGCCACGCCCATAGCCCATCGCCTATCGCCCGCAGCCCAATGCCAAACACCTTGCAGACCCAATAGGCAAGTAGGGGGTGGGGGGTGTTGGGTTGGATGAAGGCGGGGCTGTTGCTGTCGTATTTGTGCTCAGTGCTGCCTAATAATGCGATTGCCTTGTTATGGTTAAGCCATATAATGTAATATGTTTGTTTGTGTGTGTGTGTGTGCGTGTGTATACATATGTGTGCGTGACTGTGTTTGTATTTGTATTTGTGTGTATGCGTGTGGGATTCACAAATTCATTTTTATGATCATGTGAAATTTATTAATATTTATTGTTGTATCTGTTTGCCTCTGCCATCGACCACATCGGCAATGTGGCTGCTGCTGCTGCTGCTGCTGCTGCTGCTGGTGCTGTTTTTGGCATTTTGCTTATTGTTTTTATATGTACTCAATGGCAGCAGCAGCAGCAGCAGCAGCAACCACAATAGCAGCAGTCAGCAATGGATGGAAATACATTTGCAATACAAGCTTGTATCTATTTGCAACATTGTATCTGTGACTGTCAATTGAAGGCGCCAGTCGCAGAGCAGGTGACCTAAGGCCAAAGGCCACACCGAATGCCAGGCACGGATCCCCGACTATTTGTTGTTATGCATGTGTATACATATATATATATATATATATGTATATGTGTATGTGTGTGTGTGTGTGTGTACGTGCCTGTGTGTAGATCTCGCTTTACATTTCGCACACGGCACATGGCAAATGCGCGTAAGTACAAATTATTATCCTAGCGAAGCGTTGCATACTGGTTACCAATATCCACTCGAATACTAAATTACCCCGAATATGTATGTGTATGTATGTTTGTGTGCATATACCATATCTATATGCCAGGAATTGACAGCAAATGCCAAGAGAAACTATGTTTATTGCAGCGTTAGCATCTCGGCATAAATGCGCAATTTGAATGCAAGTCAAATGCAACGGACTTTTATTGAATGCTTTATCAAAGCCGCCTGTAATTCGATCTAATATCGCATGACATGTACTTATTTATATATTTATATTAACTATAATACATGTCTTCAAATAGTATTTGAAATAGTTATAATTGGAAAAAAGATAGAATTTTGATTTTTAGACGTTTACAGATAACCTTAAAACTGGTTTACAAAAGGAACTATTTATTTTTGGTCCCCCTTTAATTTTATGCAATTTAATTGGTAACTTTCATTCTAAATTTGTATTAATAAAAACCATTTTTAGAGCTGTGAACTGTTTTTAGTCCATATTAAATAGGTAAATTAAAATAATCCAAGTGAGAGCACTTTCAGTGTATAAGCTCAAAGTTAGTTCAGAAACTGCAACACTTCCGCAAATACAAGTTCAAGGCACTAAAGCTCTAGTCCTGATAAGAAAAGAATGCATTGTAAGTGAACCCGCCCTGTTTGTTATCTGCACCGCTTAAGCACACACACACACACACACACACATGGCGTAACCATAAAAAAAACATTAAAAAAAATCAGATAGACGTAAATACATTGCATCAACACTTAGCTCTTAGCAGAACTTTCTCCATTCGCCGATGGCTCCAAATCAAATCTCATGCAAAATATACGCCGTTTTATGCATTTACGCAATGATAGTGATGGGCGACGGGGAGATGGGTGGGTTGGAGGGCTGCGTAAGTTGCGGCAGTCGTCGTGTGCTGATTTGTTTTGAGTTCCTGAGTTCCTTTGCCATATTACAAGACGTTTTGCGCACAGGATGGGGCAGGGACAAGGGCAGAAGCAGGAGGTTGCTTCATTTAAATTTGCCTTCAATTGCTGTGAACTGCGTATTTCGAGCGCTTCTTAAAAGCAACAGTCACTAAGCCTTAAGATGATCGACTCTGATATGCCCCGTTCGCAAATTAAAAGTTGAAAAATTGAACATTTCGAAGAATTGTAACCACAGTCAGAAAAAAAATCAAATCAAATTTTAGTTAGTTGCCCTAAAATGAAAATCGACCCCAAATACTTAAAGTTTTCATATTTTTTACAAAACATATCTAAGAATAGGGAAAAATATTTCTGTAATTTAGAATAGCTTGCGCTTAATCGACTTTCCCAAAAATATGGCGACTCTTTCTATTATTTATAAAAATGTTCTAAAACACTGGAAATATAAACCCTAATTTTTATAAGCAACAACGATAAGTTTTAGATATTTTTTCGTATTTTTATTGGCAAACATTTTATAAAGATGATGGCAATCTCAAAGGCGAGTCGAATTAAAGATTCTGACTGCGAATATATTCTTATAATCCCAATGCCCGCCATTTACAGGGTATAAAGACAAGAGCGTTGATAAAGCGTCTTCGTCATGATGCCAGCGAACAACATTGAGCGGGCTGTATGGGATTCAGGGGCATAAGGCTTGCGTCACATGTGCTCCTTCCTGCTGGGATCTGTTGATGCTGCCACTGCCACTGCCACTGCCTCTGCCTCTGCAGTCTCTCAACCCTCATCTCTCACCTCCTGTCTACTATCTCCAATCTCCTGATGCTGCTGTGGCTCTCGTTTACGTTTTACATTTCATATCTGATTTTTTGTGCGTGGAAATTTAATTTGTATTTCATCATACGAGTACTCTTCTGCCGTGCGTCGTGTGCCCTGTGCTCAGCCCGTTATGCTGCCAGCTCCTGCCAGAGCACTCAGGCAGCCAATGCAAAAAAAAAATAAGTAAAATACCAAACCAAAAAAAAGGAGAAGAAAAAAGACAAAAGTTAAAAGAGAAATTCCTTGGCAAACGAGCAATTGAACGGCAAGCTTGGAGGCGCAACGGGGGCTTGCCACACACACACACAGATAGCAACAGGAAATAAATAAGCCGAGGGCCAATTGATGGTTTCTGATTCTCTCAGCACCATATTGAAAGCTGTTAGCAACAATCTTGTCTTGTGCCCTGCTTTATGCCTGCAGCTAAACACAGGTAAGAGCAATCTTAACCCCAGTGCATGACTGAAAGATATCCTTTACACAGCATTGCTCGATCTGTGGATCGAACACAAGTCATATAAAGTATATAACAAGTAAAGGATAATATAAATATGTACCAAAAATATGCGTGGAACTTATGATCGTTACTTTTATGATTTGTCAGCACAAGAAAACATAAATAAAAACAGACCGAGAGGGAGAGAGGCAGAGAGTGGAGAGAGACAGACGAGAGTGGGAGGAGAAGAGGAGAGAGAGTTATGGGAGTAGTGGTGAATGCATGTGTCATCAATTTTAAAAGCGCGAAATATAGTTTATCAAACTATTAGTCGGCCAAGACAGGCCACCAGAGATATAGAGAGACAGAGTCAGAAAGCGAGACAGAGAGAGAGACTGATATAAAAATAGACAGGCAAATAGCTTAAGAGACAGACTCAGTCAAATTGCGAGATGCACTTAAGTGCACACACCCACACACACATGCACACTAGTGATGTGATGTGGCAAATGCAAACAACAACTAAACGCGAGCTGTATGTGAAGTCATCAACTTTGCTACCATCAGCGACGACGGCAACTATGCGACTTTAGCAAGGATGCAAGGATGCAAGAATTCGTTGCCAAAAAGAAACTGCATCACACACAACGCCCTCGCCGCCGCCCTTGCCCCTGCCACTTCCATTGGCTCTATTCCAGTTAGAGAGCAGCTGCTGGCTTCCAGCTAAAATAATATAAATAACTTTAAGTACTTTTGATTTCTCACAATTTTGCTGCAATTTGTAATTGCTCTTCTTGTTGTTGTTGTGACGAGATGTGAGACGAGCGGCTTTATAGTTGCAACTAATGGTGGATGATGCAAGCACAAATAAATTAAGCCAAGTTTGCAACTCCACACATGAAATGAAAACTGTGCTCGTAGCTCGGTGCTGCATACACGTCGTATGCATAATATGCAATTATTTGCACTCGCTGTGAGGTGTGTGTGCTTATGTGTGTGTGTGTTTGTTTTAGTGTGTGTACTTGTATTTTTATATTTAATTAAAGATTTCATTCGTTTCTCTGTGAAATATGTGCCAAATATGCAGGCATAGAGAAGCATTATAATTTATACCCATGGATTGTGGCATCGTTTCATAAGTTTTTCTTTTTTTTTTCAACGCTCACATTTTAAATTAGCTTGAAACTAATTTACGAAAGCTTCAAAACTATCTTATAGCCTTATTTATTCAATGTACAAAATTCAATAAGCCATTTTAGCGATATTGTGAAATACTCGTATATAGTTTGAACGAATACTTATTCCAAGCGACTGCCACAACTATCAAGTTAAGGTTTAAAAGTCAATAAATATCCAGTAAAAATTAATAATTGATGAAGTGCAATATTGGCAAATCAAACTTAAAAAAAAAGTATGATTAGCACCGAGGACCTTAACTTGCTTATTCCTTAGTTATTCCAAAGAGGCCGTGTGGCCTAATGGATAAGGCGTCGGACTTCGAATCCGAAGATTGCGGGTTCAAGTCCCGTCACGGTCTATCTTTTTTTAGATTTAGAATGTTGCTATTTGAATTGAATGTTATTGATATACTTATTTATTACGGTCATGAAGGGAGACGACGATGACAACAACATGATGTTTTTCATCATCATTATACGTTTTGAAAGCACTTTTATCTAAACTATTTATTCAATAAATAAGTAGGTTTATAAAGAAATTCCAACTCCCTTCAAGTAGGCTCACTAAAATATCAATTCAAAATTATTTTCATACTCATGCATTCAATTACGAATAAAAGATAGGTCATAGCAAACAGGGAATCTAATTTGGTTTGTTGGTTTTTTATTTCGCACAAACAGCAGCAGCTGACAAATCCCATCAAGGGGATGGGTGGATTGTCACTAGTAAATCTCGTCTCTCTCCCGTAATTTATGCCTATAGCATAAAAACTAAGGAAGAAATATGTATGAAGAAAAAGTGTGACTCAGGAATCAACAGCTGGGCTGAAGGAGCAAAAGGAGATGGACGTGCAAAGTTTTACATGGCAAGCAGAAAGAATGAAAATGCCATAAAAAATATGAAGTTCATTTGCATGAACAGAGAAACAAAGGCGAAACACGGAAAGACGAAAGGAACTGAACGGAATGGAACGAAATGAAACAAAATGAAACGGAAGTTGAACAGCAGCCAGGCAGGCAGACATCTTGCATTTATCATATTTGCCACTCATCTGGATTCCGGCTCTGCTGCTGCTGCTGCATCCTTCATTGTGGTCCAGTCCCTGACTCCCCGACCTGCCACGCCCTGCGCAGGCGCGACTGTGATAATGTGGAGCAAAAAGGGCACTTGGACATGAAGTGGATTCGCAGGGATCCGTTGCTTGGGTCGCACTGCTCTGTCTCCGTCTCCGTCTCCGTCTCGTGATTTGGGACTTCCGTTATTTAACTTGAGATGTCTTTGAGGGCACCCACTGTTTTCCCTGTGGCACGTCATTCATGCAACAGTGGCGCAAGGCGAGTCTTGGGGCGTCAGCTGCAACAAGATGAACGCTGCTACCTTGACAGGAACCTTCTCGTAACTCGCAACTCGTAACTATAACGACCATGTTCATAATCTGCATAAAAGTATGCAATACTTTTGCATTGTGTGTTTATGAGTGTGTCTGGGTGTGTGTGTGTGTGTGTATGTGTGTGTGTGTAGGTGTGTGTGTGTATGTACGTGCTGTTTACGGGTAAGCTGCTTAAGTCCAAATCCTTTTTGTTATGTCATACGGCTTCGGTTCGCTGGTGTTTACTTTGGGTTGAGTTTTAGTTCGCTTCTTTATTTTCATTTTTTTTTTACTCAGTTGTCCTAACAACTAGCCTATGGCTATTTTACAAACAGCCCCACCACATCCCTTTCCACTCTCCCCATTCCTCTCACATCCCCCTTTCCTATTGCATAAACAGTCTCGGGTGCGGTCCATGTCTGCGTGCCTGCTTCCAAAATAGATATCAGAATACAAGGAAAGCTGAACAAAATCATTTATCGATTAAGGAGGGTAAAAAAAAAAATAAAATAAAAAAAAATTGGAAATAGAAGAAATGGGATATGGGAAAAATCAACTGATTGACGCTGGTTGGGTCAGTGAAAAGTGGACACGCAGGACGCAGGATCTATTTATGGATTTAGGCGATTGTACAGGCGCCAAAGGCACTCGTAGGCCCCAGATGCTTGCCTTTGGCTATCTGGGTTAAATAGGAATCCGCTTTTTTTCACCAGCCATGGCCATCACGTGTCAATTTGCCTTGCTCGCATGTCCTGTACCCCTTTGCCCGATATCCATGATTGCAGTTGGCCAAGTCGCCGAATTGCGTCCTCAAACTCAACCTATGCGCCAAATAGCAGCTGTTTCGATAACCCTTTTTAGTGGGCACAATTTGAGTGTGTTAAATAATTTATATTGGTTTGATACGATTAATTAGAGCTCTTGATTATTTTTTACGTTCATTCTAAATTAGATAATCATTATTCGATCTGTTCCCTTGAAGTTGCTTGTATACATAATTGATGATCTACTTAAGGTTTTGAAACTAATTCTTGAATTGATATGTAGCGTATAAAGTCATAGTCAAAGCATTATCCAATTTACTATTATCAGCATTATCTTTTGTTAATCTGTGTACGATGTACATATTTAAGACGCTTCTTCACTTGGTTTTTCTAATTTGAACTCATTTGATCTCGATCGTCCGAAGATCCTGGAATTCACATATTTATTTCAACATGAAATTTAAAATCCACGATATCTAGGAGAAGTTAAAAAAATGAGAAGTAATTTGGCATTTATAGATGTTGTTTATTATAGCAATGAGTAGCGCAGTAATGCCATCTAACTGCAGCTCTATAATTAACCTTTAATCCGTAATTACCTGAGACCTCAGACAAATATACACACACATATGTGTATATTTAAATAAATAAGCATGGAACAGCTTTTACGAGTCGCAAATGTTTGTACGGCCTGCGAGGGCTTCATCCTTTGCCTAGTGCGTGTGCAGCATTAGACACATGTCCTTGCTGCTTGCTGGCAATACGAATTAAATATTTGTTTAGAATATATCAACTCATATTTCTTACACGTCATTGTGCATGCGAGATTATCATTGTCATAAATCATACAACAATCTTTCCATAAATATTTGCAAAGGCAAAGCGTTCGCGCAGCTTTACACTCAACGGAGCCGGGGACAGGAGCCGGGGGCATGGAGAGAGCCTGGAAGCCCATGAGTATGACGAATGCGAGACCATGGGACAATGGGTGACATTCTGCACTGTTGTTTGTCAAGCAAATGCTGACGCTTTGCTCTCAAATGCATAGCGCTTAATAAAAAGAATACTTTTCCAAAACTATGTAAGGATATGCACGACTCGATGGATACGTCCAGCTCTGGGTCTATGTCTTTCTCTGAGTCTGCCTCTGTGTCTGGGACAGAGGTGCAATTTAAAACGAAACTGAAACCAGTTGAGAACTAAACTCACTCGACCCAGTGTCCCATGTTTAACTCTTGAAAATGTTTTCACTAACTCACTCATCATGCATATCCTTTCGTCGAGCACTTCACTTGCAAGACATTGGAGAGTTCACCTACACGTGCACTGAAAGAAAAACAAAAATAAGGTTGAATTGCAAGAAAAGCTCCACTCTCATCATTTTATTTTCGATTTTTTCTAGGTATTTGAATATATTATATTTTATATTATTTGACTTTGAGTATACTCGTATTTCCATTAAAAATATGAATTTCGTGCTCGAACAATGATCTTTTAACGTATTTTTGGAATTGTACACATCACTTAAGACAATTTTACTACGAATCCCAATTGAGATTCCAAAAACGATTTCTCGGAAAACTGAGTTTTACATCCTTGATTTATAGCTGCTAGCTTTGAATATATTTCCATTAAAAATAAGGTTTTCGTGCTCGAATAAAAGAAATTGTATTTATTTTTTTTAATCGCATACTTTTCTCAAGACAAATATACATAGCTCGAATTGTTTTTCCTTCCCTTTATTTATTTATTTTCATTTTTTTTCGTGTACATACACTCGTGAGTAGCGACCGTGGTGGGTGGATTGTTGGGTGGTGCTGTTGTTGGTGGGTGTGACAGTGCTGCAAGCTATTTTGTTGCGCTGCTGTCATTCGTAGCTTATAGTTGATGAGGCGTGTTATGTGCATTTTATTTGCACCCCGTCCGCGGCCCCAGGGTCTTGGCAACCAAGTCATCCCATATATCTATCTATTTATCCATGGCTGTGTGTGCGTGTGTGTATCTGTTTTATTGTATAGTCTTTGGCGTTCCTCTGACTGTTCCACAACGATACTTGCAAAATTGCATTTTGAGGTTATCAAAGGGTTTTCCTTGCTTCGATCTTGTCAGCTTCGACTTTGACTTGATTGCTTACAAACACACACACAAAAACCCATACAGAGAGATAGAGAGAGAGAGTGGGACGTTCACATATTATGAACACCTGTGTAGTGTGAGAAGGCATACATCATTCACTGGTTGTGTAGTCGCTAATGAGCACAGCATCAGTTCCTGCAGATGCCTCATCAATTAATCACGCAGCAGGTAGCAAAGTCAACTCAGGCTGAAGTTAATAGCTATTTGCAAAACGCAATCAGTCAATGGCTGGTTCACTGCTCACCTCCATAAAATATCGCATTGTATCAAACTAGACCATCTATATATATAGATATATACATATATATCAATTACTCTCACTGAAAAGTACATTTTTGAAAATAATTTTTCTCATCATTTGCAATTATCAGTTTGTTTTTTTTTTAATAATCATTATACTTTGATACCGAATCTCAATTGCTTTAATAACCCTCTCAAAACATATAACAGACGAGTCAATTTTTGATAATATTTGCATTCGCAGTCTAATTGCCAACTGATATTCGCATTAATACCAATAAAAGTATTGAAAGTGATTTGCCAATTTCAGATGCATAGAAAACTGTCAAATCCATGCCGAGGCGACAAGGAGCATTTATGTAACGTTGATACTCAGTGCATAGAAAGAATAGAGAATAGAGAAAAAAGTGCCGACAAATCTAATTTCCATTCTACTACCAGACAGCCACAGCTGAAGTTGGTCATGCATTAAGCAACAAAATGGTCTGCCTACGACTGAGATGGCCAAAAAGAAGATGCTGCATTGCATGAAAATGAGCTAAAGTGCTGAGCCTACTACTATGCTGTCGAGACTTGGCAGTGCACACACACACGCACACTTGCCACACCTGCCCCGCACTGCCTGCCTGCCTACCAGCTTAACACCAACCGAACTAACCATCAACCGAACCCACCTGGTGTCGACTTGGCTCCAACCACTTCTCTCTCCGCCTCTCACCTATCCTTTCCCCACTCCATTTTATGCTCAAGTGCTGCTGTCCAGTTGTGATTTCTCACTGCCAATACAGAAAAAAAAGAACAAAACAAAAATTACTGACAGACAAAGTCGACAAGGATAACCGTTTTCGTTGCTTGGCTCCATTTGAAATTCAAGTTTCGTTTTACTGGTCGCTTTCACATTTGCAGCAACAGCAGCGACTTGTCCCAATAATATTTATCTCTAACCCAACATCAATCAGATTTGAGTAATCCAATTTGTCGCATTAATTGCCGGTACCAGGCCAGTCACCCACCACCACCACCACCTGCCACAAATGAAATTCAAAGCATCATTCGAAAAGCTCAGCAACATTTTCTCAGCCCAATTTTCAGGGGCTTGAACCATTGAAACATGTTCAACGTACAATTGCTTACTCGAAGGCTATTGCCTTTGATCTATGGAAGGCATGGATCTGTAGCGTCTGTCTGTATATATGTATGTATGTATCGACAAGTGCCTTTGTAAATGTATCTGTATCTGTTTCAACTGCATAGATGAGACGCATCGCAAGCGAACTTGCTAAAGATTCTCGAAATGATATTTTGTAGCTTCGTAAGAAATCAGTTTTTATTCAAAGTTTTTTTTTTAATTTAAATGTATATGTCTCTAACTTTATTTACATAGGGAATAGATATATGTGTGTATTACAGTGCCACACTTTTAATCTATATCTCTACCCGCATCCAAATGTATAAACGTATTTTTATTTTTTGTAACTGTATTGAATATATAATTTTCGTGATACATATATGACTTGTTTTTTTTAAACGTAAATATCTTTATATCGAATCTTCCAAGAACATATGCCGAGCACCTCTGTCATATTTTCCGCACAAGTTAAGCGTCTTGTTTTGCTGTCGGTCGTATGCTTGTCGGCTGATGTTTATGCAAATGGCAAAATATGCACAGCTTATATAAAAGGCAGCCTCCTCATCTGAAGTGTACGGGAGTGGGTGCCGAAGGGATGGGGTGGGGGTGGATGAAATTCGGAAAACTCGCGAACAGATCGAACAGTTGCTCAGCCAGCCCCGTAATTTCTGCTCGCATATATACGAGTATTTGGCACTGGCTAAGAAGTTATGATGATGTTTGGTGTGTCGGCATGTCTCAATTGCTGGCATCAAATGTCGAAATGCAAAATACGAAATCCTTGCTACCTTTTTTTATGGGATGGGGAGGGGTTGGGGGTAGTGATAAGGCGACGAACAGGATGATGTCGAGGATTTGGTTGAATTTTGCATATGCCTGCCACCTTTCGCCTCAAATTGAGTTGATTGTCGACATTCAGAACGTGGCTAGACGTTTCTCAAATGCTGCCAGTTCTTGTTGCTATTGTTGTGGTTGCTGTAGTTGCTGTTGTTGTCGTTGTTGTCGTTGTTGATGTTGTTGTCGTTGTTGATGTTGTTGTTAGTACTCTTGTTGCTCTACGTGTGGCTTGTGATTCCGATTCTGATTCCGATTGTGATTCTGATTCTGTTATTTTGTTATTCAGACTCCATGTGCCCTACATATTCGCCTAGTCGCGCATATTTGCATAAGTTAAAGCTGGCCACGCCTTCGTCGACTCTGTCGCCCACGATCTGCCCCCTGAGCTTATCGACTTTACCGGGCTGCTAGTCTGCCTAGCTGCATTTTTTTGAGCTCACCCAACGCAGTGTAAAAATGTCGACGCATTTTATTTTATTTACCAAAGCAAAAGTGGAAATACTAACAAAAAAAAAAAAAAAGCGAGTGAAAAGAGAGCGTGATAAACTGGAAGTTTCTTTCATCGCGACTAGAACGAATGTCAGTAAAACCGGAGCGCTGACACTGGTCTGATCCAAACGAGCTTTGTTAAGGTGTAAGCATGTTGGATGCTAAGCAGATTAGTTTTTCGCCGGAACAGCTTTCGGCATAGGCAGGTGTGATCCAGACTCAAGCAAATTTGGTATCTGTTTTGGTTCCGCTTACGCCATATTATTAGTCACATTCCAGCTCAACCCAAGATAATTGGGAATTTACCATGCTTTCAGTTAGAGCACTACTTGAGCACTACTCAAGCCCATTAAGTATATCTGCATTCTGTAGATAAGTGTGAACAATTGTCGCATGTTACAAATTAAGTGTTACTTTCTCAGCATTGCAGTTGTTTGATCTCGGGTTAGGCTTTTGCGATGTATAATTGAGACGGTGACAGTGAAGCGCACTTCCGCCTCAGCCACACACATTTAGGTCAGCACACACATACACACACAATCACTTCTCACCTAAAAGAACCAAAAAACAAACGACCGCCAAAAAAAAAAACACTACGGAAGAACCAAAAAAAAAAAAAAAACGGATAGCAAACTCGTATAAAAACCGCAATCGAATAGAAAAAACGGAAAAACAATTATGAAGAGCTTAAAACAACGTGCAGAAAATCATAGCAAAAATCAATAGGTAAACGCCTACAAATTGAGGCGCAAGGCAATAGCAAGAATATGCGGACGGAACACGCCCACTTGAAAGCGCTCTGCAAATTCAAGCGAATTAAGTCATTTAAACTTTTGGAGCGTGAGATTTTCGTTTCCGGCATAATATGAACGCCCCAACAAAAACACGAATAACAACAACAAACAAGGCGAAAATGTCTGAGCCGAAAAATGTTATTTATGGCGACTTCAATGCGCATTCATCATCGACGAATGTTTCTCGCGTTGTGTGCCCATTCACATGAGTGTGATACCGAGTATAGGTATTAAATTCTGCGGTCAAAATAACAGTAGTGCTCACATGTATTTCGGAAAATGTTATCAAACAACGCATTAAAAATATAGTTAAAAAATTATGAACATTTTATTTAAACACCAGCAATCAATATTGATGATAAGTAAATATAAATAAATATATAAGTAAATAATAACAAAAAAACAAATTAAAGTCCTCAATTTATAATTCTTACTTTTATTTTTATTAAATTCTTATTTAAATTTATCATTAAAATAATAGTGAAAATTTCTCAGCTTTCCCTGCAGCTAAATAATATTTCTAAGAACTAGATTTGATTATATTTAATATTATATAATATTATATTTAACTACGTTTAGTATTTGTAAAATGAATATTATTTTAAAACATTACCAGATGAGAAACCAAACCGTTTTATTATATATTCACCATAAAATGAGTCAAATTTTTATAAAATGGATTGAGAAACAGCGCTACAATTTTTTTGGCCGCAACTGTATATATATTTATATGATATATATAACATATGTATGTATAAAAAAAAAACAAAAAAATATATATATATACTCGTATATAATGCTACTTAACTTGCGTGTGTGCTGCGTACGTAGTCATGTGTAAGAACGTGAGTTTCATATGAGCAACACGGGCACTTGACATTTATGTGCGGAACGCAACTGAAACACACACAGGCACCCGTTTCTCTGTGTCCACTACAGCGGTCAACGATGCCCACCAATAATATTTTTCACATTTTACTCACGAACACAGGCACAACATCAATAAACAATGCGGCTGCAATAAAACAAACCCTAGCATACCGCACATCGAATACCCTTTTCATATCGAAGTGCAAACATAATTTTAAAAGAAAATGGCCTTATGTGTTTTTCTAATAATATGACAGCCTCTGCAAGGAGTTGATTTTATATGTTTCTTACTAAAAAGCCAGCCTCTGCTAAAAGTTATTACTTTGCACAGCATATTTCGCAATATTTTCTACGAGTTGCAAATTTACGCATTTGATAATTATGAAATTGAAAGATAACAAAAGCTTGCAAGTAAGCAAATAATTGTAGAGACTTAAGTAAGAGTATATATAAAAAAAATGCTCTGCTTAGTGTACTGAACATCCTGAGAGTTTACAGACTTTCGTTTCGTTGAGAGAGATGGGCACAGGGTATCTGTGAGTCAACCACAATCGAACACGATGTATTGTGTTGTTTGCCACATTCTCAAATGTTGCTGTCTATGATTTATTTGTTGCAATTAAGTGCTCGCAGCGTCTGTAATTGACATTGGGCCAAGACGGTCTGTCAGCCAGCTGTGATAATTGCAATTGCCAATTACCGGAAGTTGGATCTACAAAATGTAGTCGGAAAAGCGCGCTGCTGCTAATAACAAACAAACAATACCAACAACAACCAAGGAAAAATTACTAATGTGTAATTTGATTAGCATGTGCTTTGTGCGCAACTCTCTTTGTCTAACCTATCTCTAGCTGTCTCTCTCTCTCTCTCTTACTCTCTCCCTCACTGCCCTTCAGCAATTTGCTGGTTCGCATTAAGTGCACATTCAAAACGAGAGAACAAATTTCAGCCAAAGAGAATGGCAAATGCTTCGCTTCTCTTCAGACATATAAGAGAAATGCACGAAGCTGCTTCGGCTTAAGTTCGAAATTCGATGTTCGAAACGTGTGAATTTGTTTATAATACAAAACAACATTTCAAAGCAGCCCCACTGCGAACGTGCTCCAAACAAGACGGGGATGCTGTGCGTTTGTGCGTGTGTGTGTGTGTGTGTGTGTGTGTGTGTGTATGTGTGTGTATTGGGCGCCATTTCATTATATTGCTGCTTTAAAGCACAGGCAACGCGAGCGGAATACAGCAAAATGTATTGCATACTTATGGGAGTTGCTTGAAAGTTTCTTTTCGCTCACATAATTTGCTTGCCTCCACGTTACGTCGTGGAGGGGGCGAACTGAAGGGTGCAAGTGAGATGTAGTAGGAGAACAAGAAGAAGGAACGCCATGCCGACAGACAGTGAGGCAGTCAGCGTTATTTTTAAAAAGAAATATATTTGTTTAGGACGAAAGATTGAACATCATTTGTTAGTTAATCGCATTCCGTATTTATTTCAATTTTTAATTTTTCAAACTTATCGAGGCAAGCAAACCAAAAAATAAAAATAATTGGCATATAAAACACAAAGTTTTCCTCAACTTTCGTTATGGGGTATTTGATTTCAAAATGCGCCCTTAATTCGGCAACCTTGGCAATGCAAACAAAAATAATTTGTTCTCTTTATATATAGAATGATGAATTTAATGTGGGCATTTTAGTAAGTGGTCATGATGATTTAATTTGTTTCTCATATATTTTTAGCAATACAAAATAATTATAATAAATGATTCAATACTGACACAAATTTATACTTCGAAATAGCTAATAGATATTCATATTCAATATTTAAAGCCGATTCAACAACTGGCTTTAGCGAATTTAATTTTCGCTTAGTGCGGCTTTAACAGAACAGGCAGAAAACACACAGTTTAAAGTATATTGAGGAACATAGTATATTTATTGAGTTGTTTTTGTTGCTCAAAAAAATTGGGTGACACTATTTTGTTTTTGTGACTAGTGATTACCATTTTGAAAAAGGACCCTATAAAAAAAGGAGAAACCCTCGCGAAACCGTAAAATGCTGAGTAGTTTTGAGTTCGTTTGCTAGTAAAAATATTATTCGATCTTATTAAAATAAAATTGAAGTGAACTGATAACCAGACTAAAAAAAATTATTAAATTTATTTAAAAAAATGTATAAGTTTGCATTACCATGTTGAACCACTGGTTGCAGTGTGCGCCATCAAGGCAGGACTTTTCATTTATGATATTATAAGTGAGCCGATATATTTCGTATTGCAAAAACCGTGAAAGCGGGCACAGGACTCGAGACGCATAAAGGCAGGAATGATAATGGGTAATGCGAATCCGAAAACCTATCGATCAACGGAACCACCGCAAGCGGTGCACGTGAAAATGCTGCAGGAGAACACCGATTCACTGGAGAAACTCTTCAACTATGTGGCCACAACGTACGCGAACAAGCGGTGCCTGGACACACGGCAAATACTCAGCGAGGAGGACGAACTACAGCCAAATGGACATGTCTCCCAAAAATACAACATGGGCGACTACACATCGAAGAGCTACACGGAGGCCGAATGTGTGCCGGCCAATTTTGGGCGTGGCCTACGCGAATTGGGCCAGGCGCCTGGACAAATTATTGCCATTTTTGCGGAGACGCGCGCTGAGTGGATGTTTGCCGCCCAGGGCTGCTTCAAGCACTCAGCGCCCATTGTTACAGTGTGTACAACGCTGGGCGACAATGGCATTGGACACTGTATAACGGAAACGGGTGTGACCACTGTCATCACCTCGCAGGATCAGCTAGCCAAGTTTATAACACTGCTCGAGAAATGCGCCAATGTCAACACCATCATTTACATGGAGAACTGCAGCTGCACAACATTCAACCGGAGGCCGTTGTCAAGGAATGCAGTTGCATCAAAACACTCCCCTTTGTCGAAGTTGTTAAGACTGGCAGGCGCAGCAAATATGGTAAATATGTAAATCGAGACGATAAACTAAATGATGATTAGCACAAAGATCATACGATGGATAGTAAAGAAATTAATTAAAATATATATATTCAAAAGCTTACATCTTGATAGAATTGAAGATACGAAAATCAACGAATTTTGCTGAGCTATGGTAGATAATATATAGACTTACAGACAGCCAGATAAACGGCCAAATTATATAGACTGATGCTGATGCTAGCAGCAAGACCAAGCGCGATTGCCAGGGCGATGCCAACGGGTTGCAACCGACATGCATGACAACCGTGCCCTTAAGCCAATCGCCAGGCTGATGGGCGGCAAGTAGCGCATTGTGCTCAATCAATCGGATGTATACTTAATTACAGTTTGTTGTAAATAAAAACATACTGGGATTTTATTAAGCTGCCACTGGCATTGCCTTTATCAATCAATTTTGCTGCCTGAGCTGTCATCTCGATTGTGAGTTCTGTGCACTCTCATTTAAATCATAATGGGATTTAAGCACTATTCCCGAAAACCTAATCTTTCGGCGGTTCTTTGTTCTGAGAGCATAACTTAAAAAGCCGTGCGGAAAACACAAAGTCATTTCGCATGATTGAAAATATTTCACATTCCCATATCTATTAGCCATATATGTACGTATGTATATACATGTATATATACGTGATGAAAAATCTCGCAACTCTCAATTCCATCTATCGAATCCGTTCAATTAAGTTTTTCACATTGAGCGTATTGGCTTTTTTTTTTGTTTGTTATTTAGTTGTGCGCTCTATTTTGGTTGTTGGCTTTTGATTGTGGTTTCTTCAACTGGAGTGTTGTCCTTGTTGTACTTGAAAGTTGATATTGCTTTCGCACTTGCACTTTTGCCTGGCCACCGACCATTGGTCTAGCAAATATGTGCAACCATCCAACACAAATATGTGTGTATATATTTGAGGAGCACGAGGCAAGGTAAATAGCAATCTGAAGATTTGCGGGAATCTCATATCACTATTTAACCTCCGCAAGGAAAAGTATCCAGTATGATATCTTCGTTTTGTCAAGCTGTCAAAAGAATGCACAAAAAGTTGCTTCATATCGATATTGATTATTTGTGTTTGTTACACGACTCGGTCTGTTTAGCCTGTGCTGACAGCTTTTAAGACACAGCAAATAGTGTTGAGAGCGAACTGAAAAAGCCACATTTTGAGAATTTCTTTCATTTTTCCAAATATATATTTTTCCAAGTTTGCTTTGCTAACTGACTGCAGCTTCTTAATTAAAATATAGATAAGCAAAAAATATTTAAAGTCCACTTTAGTAATATTTACTTTGGACAATATTTTATTATATTTTACAAAAAACAAAAATGCTGCCACTCGTTGTGTACTATTCACAACTGTGAATTTCTTGCTGTTTTTCCGTAGTAATAGAGTTTTTTCCAATTTAATCAAATTAGCTGTGCGTTACATGGCAGCAATTTATTGAAGTTTACATCAATCAACAACTTTAATGAATACCGTTGCAAATTGAAATGCACTTTTGCTGTGTCTGCTGCTGCAATTGTCGCCAAATTTATTTGATAAATTAAAATAAAAAAAACTATGCAAATAAAACAAAATATTATGACAACATCTACTCGAATTAGGGTATAGCCACTCTCAAGTAAGTACTCAACTATATATCGTGTATATATTGATAAAAAAAATAGTCAGAATATACTATATATATACAGATAATATAATTGAAACCCAAGGACATTTTCAAGAGAGATTCATTTAATTTGATAATAATATTTAGTTTATTACATGCTCCGCTTATCAAATCTCATTCTCCAAAATGCACACAACAAAAAATTATTATTCATAATTATTAATAATAAATGAAAAATGTGATTAAAATTAATTTCATCACAAAATGAATGTACATCATTGCAATAGGAATAGTGACAATGAATTCGTCGTAATTTTAACAAATTAAAAGAAAATAAATTTACGCTTTTAGCAAGGCCACAACAAATAATTCAAATAATACGATGATGAACACATCGCACTGAAGCGACTCAGATATTGGCGTGGTTATACCATCCTATATAAATCTATAAAAACTGATGCTGACATCAAAATAGACATATACATATGTATAATACCAAGAAGAACTAGGAAGCTCTCTAACTGTGGGAAAATGTAAAAAATCCCTATTCAGTTTAGCATTCGATGCGTGTCGATAAATTTTAAACCCTGTTCGTTTCACCTTCAAAATGAAAAGCGCAAGCTGTACTTAATGTAAACTTATGTATTATACACGAAACAAACAAAAAAAAAAGCACATGCAACATGCAACTCACGATAAAATATGCATGCATCATTAGCACAACATGACCGCAACGCACACACACTCGTATACAAGAAAGGGCAAATATGGCAGCAATGTACGCTGCTCCGTACAAATACAGCAATTAAAATGCGTGCATAACGGTAAATACTCACACTGTTCGCACGGCGCGCGTGTACCGTGCACAGCGCCATTTTGCACTGCTGCTGCCGGAAACGGAAACGCGCTTATATAACACGCATACCTATCTAGCAATTGCAACAAGAAACCCAAAGCACCATTTAGCTTTGCACACACACACCGACACACCCAACTCTTATCGCGAAAATCAACACGCACCAAAGCCGTGTTGTTAGCCACAGCATCAGTAGAGAGCCTTGCCACACCAGAGACTTGTGTGTAATTTATAGCTCTAACCAATTGTCCAAGTTTATGGTTTTAATTTTTGTTTGTTACAATCAGACCACAAGCACACACACATACACACACACACATACACACAAACATAATTATACTGAAGCGACACGTGCGTATTTTCAATTTTTACTCATTAATTTTAATTATTTTGTAATAAATCGAAGATTTATTGCTTACAAGTTGCATGTAGCATAATTTTTATCACGTATTTGGTCGTCCCACACCTCTGTGTGTTTGCGTGTGTGTGTGTGTGTGTGCATGTAACCTGAACATGTTGTGACTGGTCTCAGAGTGTCAAGGGTATTACAGTGGCTGTTGCGGTGGCTTTTGCTGTCGCCGTTGCCAGTTGTTGGCTACAGTTGAGGTACAATTGATTCCATTGATTCCATTGGTTTGTCGAATGCTGCAGCGCAAGTATATTAATTAGTACAAAAGATCTATAACAAAAAATATCATTTAAAATTAATATAAATTTATATAATTTGCTTAACATCCCAAGAAGCTTTAAATTGAGTGTAGAGTAGAACGCAAGCAGTGAAAAAAAAAACAAATTAAGAATTATTTTACATTTTGGCCGCCTTTTTGTAAACCACTGACTTTTTTAATATATATTTTTCAGCTTTGATAATACTTCTTACGTTACGCTAAAAATATTTATCGACATGTGCATATTTGTTGTATGCTATGCACATGAAATATCTCACTTGGTGCCATTAGGATGCATTTTACAAAGCATGCCTGAAATAAAAGTCAGCTTTTGCAACGTTCTTTTGCTTTGTCGCAACACGAATGCTGTTGCCGCTTATTTGTTGCCCGGCAAGTGTCTGGCAAACTGTCGAGCAAACCGCATCTCCTGGTTGGCAATATAACCTAAACTGCCCACTGAGCGCAGCGCACACACACTCACTCACACACACACACACTGAACAGGAAGCTACAAGAACAACAAACAAGCAAGAGCATAAATTGTAAGGAAAAAAATGAAAAAAAAAATAAAAAATAATAAAAGCAGAGAAGCTCGGTAAAAAAAGAAACAGCAGAAAAAAAATGGTTGTTTTGAATTGCTTTTGCCTGCACAACGGGCAACTTTGGGCAGCACAGGAGCTGGCAGGACTAATGAGGCTGCTGGCGGACATAGCGCAAATGAGCAAGGCGACCGCCAAGCCAATGCTCCAACTGGAGCAATCGGTGAGGGCGCAAACGGAAACGCTTGGTCCTGGTTGTTAAATTAAAGCGGCGTTAACAAACAGCGAGATTGCGGCGTATAGGCAGATGGGGGAATGGGGATGGGGGGCACATTGATTTTGCTGTAACCTGCAAACAAAAACCGCACATCACAGAAAAAAAAAGTAAAAATTAAGAAAAAAAAAAGAGAAGTTCTAATTGTTTGTAGACATTAAATGGGGCGCCGCTTGGAAATTATTGCCACTCGCTTCAAATATTTGGTAAATCGCCAAAACAACAGCTATATGTATTTGTGTGTGTGTCTGTGTGTGTGTCTGTGTGTGTGTGTGTGCGTGCGACGTAATTGGTCGCTTGGTCGCTCATAACAATAAGCAGGAATGTTGCTGCCTCGTCTGCCGCGTTTACATCTTGCCACACAAAATGGCCGCATGACGAATGTAACGGGCGGTGCGGCTCATAAACTTGCAACAATAATAACAACAACAACAACAGCCGTGGCTAGTTGCGCATTTCGGCAATGGGCGTGCCACAGCATCAATTGTGTTCGTCTGTGTGTACGAGTATACATTTCGACGCCTTGTAAGTTTTAATTGTAATCGTGTGTAGCCTTTCTCCTGTCTCGTCTTGGCCCGGTCCTAACCAAAAACATCGCCTGATTATTGGGCTTTAAATAATTAATTGCGTATACATGTTGTGTGTGTGTGTGTGTGTGTGTGTAAATGTGCACTCAGAAAAACATTCAAGAATTGTGTACACACCTCAATTGAGAAAACGAGCTTATTTTGCAGAGCAGCGTTTTTCTCTCCCTCCGTTATCACAAAATGCACAAAAATAATAACGGCTTTTGATTCCATTTCATGACGCAAAAAGCTCTTTATCTCAGCTATGACATTTTATTTTTTAATTTATTTAATTTCAAGTACTCAAGTTCTTAAAGAAAAACTTGATATCATCCTGAATCAGCAAAAGGTTCTTAAGGTTCTCAATTAAGTTTAAGAACGAAATGCATTTAACTTAAGTCTACAATTATACTGGAAATGTTCGCTCTTTGCCAGAATTTCTCTCTCTGTGTGTGTGCGTGCATTAGAAACATTTATACTATTAGAACAGTTAGTCCGCATTTGACACCAAGTCTGCAATGACTACAATTTGCGGCTGGCAGCCAGTCACTTGGGTTGCGCCCACAGTTCCTTCAAGTGGAATTGCAATTGCAATAACATTTTGCGGTTTTTTTTTTTTTGTGCTGACCAATGGAATTTAATTAAGCATGAAATTTGGCAATCAATTGTACGAACGGACATCATCACTTTTATAATGCCTGTTGTGCTGACCGCAATTGAACAATTGTCAATTGAGCAAAATTCTTACAACACCCAAATAAAGACGAAAACTGATCAGATCCAATATCCTCTGCAGCTAAAAAGTTGGATTAGATTCAAATGTAGCTTTGATTGGCTTATGGTATTAATGCATTATGTATTATAATTACTAAATAAACAGCAAGGACTCGACCAAAAAGGTACCCTAATTACCCAAAAAGTTGTTGGAGATTTTCATTTGCCCTTCACTACAAAAAAAGAGAAAAAAAGAAACATTCCTTAAATGTCGCTCGAATTGAATATACATCGATTTGGTTGGATTCTTAGCGAATTTAGATAAGTGTTTTCGATTTGTTATTGGCACAAGGGCCGAACAATTGAAACAACAGCAAATATAGTAAACGAAACTGAGAAATACCAAAGTACAAGTGCCAAACAATATGCAAAAATAAGAGAAAATTAAGTCAGCGCCTTGGCCCATGATTAATTACAACGACCGGATGAGAGCCTAGACCAAATGTCCATTACACACACATACAAACATTAGCAGTTATACACACAAACACACACACACACATAGACTCTATGCAGCGAATGATTTATGTATTTTTAAAGATAGGCATCAACATCAACGGCAAACGCTGCCCAGATAAAGCGGCTACAATGGCTGGCAACCCCAGATACTTCAGTCCTCACACACAAACACACACACACAGACACATTCACAGCAGCATTGATAGTGACATTCACATGGCTACACAGAAAAAAAAAATCAAAAATTGATTCAGTAATTGAATTTTCGGCAAAAGATGTTTTTAGAAAGTGGCAATTCTTAAAAAACGAATTGTAGCATAATATAACATTTTTAGGTCGAATAGTTTTGATATTTTCAAAATCCCGTCTAACAGTTGAGGGCACAGATTTTGTGTAGTGTATTGAAGTTGCTTGTCCAGGTTCAGATCAAGGCCAATACGCCCAGTCGCAGCATTGACTTCCGTTTCCGGCCAACCTTTACGCACTCCGCACTGACCTGCGGAGACCCTGTTGACTTTATTTACGAGTAGTAGCAGTGAAATGAAGTTGATTTCATGATTGCGCCAAAATTGTCTATGAAAATGTAAATGTGTAATTATTTGGAAAATGGCAGGCTGTGCCAACAGCAACAACAACAACATCTACAATAACAGCAACATTAATGAGGCCGAGCCAAGGCAAAAGCTAAATAAATCTTGGCCAAGCGCCTTGTCGCACTTTTGTCGCCGAAGCCGGGTCCCCAAAATTGTTGTGAGCGTGTAAGTAGCAAGGACATACTTTAAATTGTGTGCCAAAACATTAAGCACCATTAAGAACTAACTGTGCGGGGCTTGTGGTTCTGTGGAGGCTAAGGCGGCTATGGCTCTATACAACTTAGGCTACATACACACATTTTTAGGCAACTGTGCTGCTGCAAGTGAAACCTGCTCGAAATCGTCTCGCAACACAATAGAACTTTCAAACAAGTTACGTCTTTCTTTTCCAATTTATATATATGTATATATGTATGTTTTTTTGCCCACCTCTATCTATTCACAGTCAGTCAGGCAGCTATAAATGATATTTGAAAACCACAAGAAAAATGAAAAACAAGAAGCCATGCACAATAAGCGGCTCAGCAAATATTACTATGGAATAACTCATGCCCAAAAGATTTATACAATTTCCATTGCACTTACTTTTGCCGTCTTATATTTGTATACTCTTCGGGGTTGGGTATTTTCATTCTATTATGCCGCGTGTCCGTTTGTCTCCGTCTATAAAAAAAAAAGTTGCTATGGTCGCATTTTTGCATTGATAATGCAATTTAGGCGTAGACTCCGCTCTGCAAGGGTATGCTAAAGTTGATTGTTTTTATTTGCTTGCGTATAGTGTTTTTTTTTTATTTTTTTGTTTTTTCAAAAAAGTTGTAAAGTCATTTTGGCATTTAATTGGGATTCACTTACACCACAAAAGCGACCAAATGAATTTGATGTAAAAACTTTCGCACACACAAACAAGAAAAAGAAAACTTTGATGTGCAAGCAGTTGGTCACCCGTCCCTGTCAAAACTCTTTTCACAGCAGGTATGCCACCGATGGGGGGCACACAGAACGCGTTTCAGTCTAGATAAATGCCAGACACTCAAGTTGTGTCAGCAAAGTGCAGCAGCATCTGCTTTGAGCAGCGCCAACCAAATGGAAACTTGAGTTATAACCCAACTACCTACCACCCTGGGCAAACCTCCTCAGTCCATCCGCGTCCTTGCTCGCCCAAATGCAATATACAGCTGCGCCCAAAATAATAGTAGTGCATACATTTATTTCGGAAAATGTATAGATAATTAAATACTCAAAATACAGTTCAAAAATTATGAAAATGTGATTTAAACACAAGCAATCAATTCTGAAGAACAGTAAACATTATATATGTATTTCATACTGATTTTTATTCAATTATTATGTAAATTATCATTATAATAATAGTGAAGTTTTCTCAGCTTTCCCAGCGGCTAAGTGATATTTCTAAAAAAAACTAGATATGATGGATTATATTTTACTACGCTTAGTATTTGGAAAGCAAAAGTATCTTAAAACATTCCCAGAAGAAACCAAACATTTTTTGCTTAGCCGAATTTAATTTTTCTTCATATTGATTATGTTGAAAATGTCTCGATTTGATCACCATAAAAATGATTAATATTTTTATGAAATGCATTGAGAAGCAGCGATACTATTATTGTGACCGCCACTGTATACGCTTCTACGTTGAGGACTGTTCGCCGTTGGCATTTTGCATTCGGCACTTGAACAAGTCGACAAGCTGCAGTTGCACTTCCAAATGGCGCAGTTAAGTGTGACAATAATGATGTTGTCTGTGTCTATATCTACGTCTATGTCTATGGCTACGGCTGCTTAGCTGGCTTTTGAACTTGAGTGGTGCCACAGCAGCAACCTCTAACCTTCCTAACCTTCAACCCCCCACCTACAATGGGCTCTTTTTGGCAGCCGGGACAATGCGATAATAAAATAACATGCAAAAGGCAAAAACAAAAGCAGTTAGCTGTTGACAGTTTTAGCCGCAAGATATCTCTCTTTCTCTGTATGTGTGTGTCTGTGTGTGTGTGTGAGTGTGTATGCATCCCAATGCTAGTGTTAAGTAGACCGCATCAACTCGTTGCTGAACCAAGAGACGAGTACCACCTGCAGAGCCCATGCAGCCAAAGATGTTTTTGAGCACTGACAAAATTACAAGCGAATATCGGGAAATGGATTTTACATGAAGCTTAGCTCGATTGAGTGTATGTGTGTGTGTGTGTGTGTGTGTGTGTGTGTGTGTGTGTGTGCACATTTGGGGCATGTGGGTGATGCGACAAACAGGTTCATTAAATGTTTCACAGCAAATATTATTAAATGTAACAAAAATGCACAATCATTTTCCACTTTTCTATGAACTTTGCACTTACAAAAATTTTTATTTTTTTTTATATAACAGTTATATTTTAAACATTAATCAACCTATTCAAAGGCTATAAAACATTGATTTGGAACAGAATGAATAATAGCAGTGAATTACAATCTATAACATAAACATAGAACAGGTTTTAGCAGTTAATAAATAACTTCAAATATTACATTTGTGGCACATTAATTTAACGCCTACAGTCCAGAGGTCGCTGGTGTGGAGGCGCTTCAACCTCCTGCGTGTTGTGTTCGACCCAAGTGAGCAGGCCAAAGGGTTGACGTGGTTGTGCAAACGGTCATTATACCGACTTGTATGTCTGTTGATTTGTTGACTGACTGTCGGTAATGCCATCATGCCATACGCGATCAAATGCTTGCTGGATATCCAGGAAGACGGCAGAGCTGTACTGCTTATTTTCCAAGGCCTCGAGGACGTGCTGTACTACTCGATGAAGTTGCTCTGGTGTACCGTGGTTATGCCTGAAGCCAAACTGATGATCAGGAATGGCCCTCTGAAAGCCTCTAACTGCCGACAATCTTCCAAGAAATATTTTTTCAAATATTTTGGAGAAAGTGGTTAGCAAGCTTATCGGTCGATATGACGAGACAAGATTATCTGGCTTGCTAGGTATCGGAATCATCGCAATCACAGCGCACTTCCACGGAGTGGGGAAGTGGTGGATGCGAACCATGGAGTTAAAAAGTAGCACCAAGAACAATACTCCCTTCTCTGGGAGGGCCTTAGCAACTCTGCCGTCAACGCCATCATAGCCAGGGGCCTTAGTGGACTTAAGCCTGCGAATCTGTAAGCGGACCTCAGTAGGGGCGATAGGGGTGATCGTCCTGTACCTGGCTGGGCGATGTTAGTGCAAAGGGCGTGAAGCGACTTTGCAGCTCGTCCGCAAACGCCGATGCAATATCTGCATCCGATCGACACCAAGTGTTGTCAGGTCGCATAATGGGGATCCGCCTGAGTGGCTGCCGCTTGACACAACGCGTTGCCTTCCACAAATTGAATCCATGATTCTTACGGGTCTATCTTTTTGTCTTTTTATCTGTCTTTTTTAACTTTTGTTTACAAGTATTATTATTGTTTTTTTTCGGAAATCGATTTCCATTCGCAGAACGTGCAAAGTTATCGATAAAATAAAATAAAATAAAATTACATTTGAAATTTGCATTGCCATACGGAATGACAATTTATAGAAGAAAAAACGTGTTGCATATTTTGTGGTGCTTTATTCAACGTACTCATCGAAGTAATTCCCAAATGGTTCTGGCTTCGAGCAGGGCAATACGGGTCTATCTTTTTGTCTTTTTATCTGTCTTTTTTAACTTTTGTTTACAAGTATTATTATTGTTTTTTTCGGAAATCGATTTCCATTCGCAGAACGTGCAAAGTTATCGATAAAATAAAATAAAATAAAATTACCTTTGAAATTTGCATTGCCATACGGAATGACAAATTTTAGAGAAAAAAAGTGTTGCATATTTTGTGGTGCTTTATTCAACGTACTCATCGAAGTAATTCCCAAATGGTTCTGGCTTCGAGCAGGGCAATACGGGTCTATCTTTTTGTCTTTTTATCTGTCTTTTTTAACTTTTGTTTACAAGTATTATTATTGTTTTTTTCGGAAATCGATTTCCATTCGCAGAACGTGCAAAGTTATCGATAAAATAAAATAAAATAAAATTACATTTGAAATTTGCATTGCCATACGGAATGACAAATTTTAGAGAAAACAAGTGTTGCATATTTTGTGGTGCTTTATTCAACGTACTCATCGAAGTAATTCCCAAATGGTTCTGGCTTCGAGCAGGGCAATACGGGTCTATCTTTTTGTCTTTTTATCTGTCTTTTTTAACTTTTGTTTACAAGTATTATTATTGTTTTTTTCGGAAATCGATTTCCATTCGCAGAACGTGCAAAGTTATCGATAAAATAAAATAAAATAAAATTACATTTGAAATTTGCATTGCCAGACGGAATGACAATTTATAGAAAAAAAAAGTTTTGCATATTTTGTGGTGCTTTATTCAACGTACTCATCGAAGTAATTCCCAAATGGTTCTGGCTTCGAGCAGGTAATATTGGTCTATCTTTTTGTCTTTTTATCTGTCTTTTTTAACTTTTGTTTACAAGTGTTGTTATTGTTTATGTTTACTTTTGTTTTTCCAACTAAAACCAAAATACCAGCCACTTAAAATTATATTTTCTAAAATTAAAAAAAAAAAATGTGCTCTTATTAATATTTTCGGAATTTTTGAAATGATTTTGGCCAATAAGAAAGATCTTCATTTTTCATTAAAAATATTCGAAATTTCTGAGTTCTGTATTGAAGATTCACTAATGAATAATTTTTGTCACTGTTGAAACTGAATATATTTGAAGACCTCTTCTTTAGGAACACTATATAATAGTCATATGGCGTAGTCACTTGTTAGTTAAGACCATCTTTAGACCCATCACAACTTATACATATTTTCATACTTATCTTCAAACCGAAGATAGTAATTGAAACTGAACTTTGCACTTACAAAAATAAATTCAATATTTGTGAAAAATAATATATTTAGCACAACTCAGATATCAACTGGTTTTTATGTTGGTTTTTTTTTTGTTCATATTTATTTTTTTCAAATTTCTATGATGCTGCCACATGCCACTGCACTGAGGTGTGGCAACATTGCAATTCGGATTTTATGTACAATTTCCACAACTAGCAGTTACGAGCTAGATAAAGTAGAAGTTGTTGTCATTGTAATACGGGTAAACGGTAAACTGCGTAAATGGCAGCACAATGTGTGATAAATGTGTTGGCCAAGCGCAATGTATTACAGTCATCACACACACACACACACACACACAGACACAGACATCGCACACACACACACGCAGAGAGACGGTCGCTGCACTCATAGATGTAAATGGCACTCAAAAATTCCTTTGGGTCTCTTGGCTGGCTTCAGGTGAGTGTCCCTGAGTATCTGCGCAATGTGTGAATGTGTGCGTGTGTGTGCGTAAGAGCATGTGCAGTAGAAGGTTGCATACTCAGGTAGTCTGTATACACTGAAAAAAAACTAAGAGATTCCTCGCCTCAAATTCAATTATTACCTTGCAGTAAATTTGAATAAGTTAAATTGACTACAAAAAAAAGGGTACTCATATAATACTCTGAATCAAATAGAAATATACTTCTAAAACGGTAGGATATGTTTTTCTGAAAACCGGGGATTCTGTTGTATTCTTAATTTTATTTATTTTTTATTTCATTTATTTATAAAAATATGTCTTAGTTCCAGTGGGTTTTTCCTATATGTGTACGGAGAACTCTACAATTCGATTTTTCGTTACTTACCTACTTACTTACTACGATATTACTCCATTTCTGAATTTCAGAGAGGATTTTTCTGAATTTCAGAGAGGATTTTTTTAATTGGCATTCACATACATACGAGTATATACTTTTTATGAAGAAATATATTTCTGAAAAATAGAAAAGAAAACCAGCAAAATTGTTCAGTGTATATACAATGCCTGGCCGTGGCATTAACATAGAGAAACACTTAAGCATCTTTGACTGATGGCAATGCACCAAACATGCATTCGCACAAACACACACACACAGACATACACACACACACACATACACACACATGCACACAGTTTTATGATTTATGTGCATATTAGAAGTGTGTCGCTGTAGCATGACAACAGTCGTAGCTCACTTAGCAACGCTTGTTGCAATTTATTGCCTCTGTCAGTAAGCAACAAACCGACCCTACGGTAACCCCCTCCCAACGCCCCTTCACACCACCCCACTCCAACCCATCTTCATGCCGACAAAGCACTCTTCACAATCAAGCATTGGCCACGGACTCCCGAAGCTGTCAACAATTAAATGTCGCATCTGTCAAATTAAAACAAAATTCGAATTGAGCGGGAATTGTTTTGCTGTTTGGTAAACTGACATCTGCCGTGCTCCACATAAACAGTATACATATATATGTATATACACATATATATATAATTATATTCACATTGATTTAATACAGTTTCAAATACCAAGAAATGAATAAATTATTATAAGTCAGAGTCCATTTATGGATGTGTGGAAATATTATGAAAGTATATATATTTATATGGATATTTAAAAATGAAAAAGTAAGTTAAAAATAATATCTTGATTACATACATATATCCATGTATGTACATATGCTTATACATATTTCTCGCTAAGTGATGGATTTTTTTGGGCACCTCTGAAGACTAAAGCCTCATCATAATAAAATTAAAAAAACAAAATTTTTAATTAAATTGTTGGGTGATTGATTGCACTTGGCTGGCGGCAACAGCGGCAGTTGGTAGCAGTGTGGCATGGGTATGGGAATTGGTTGCAACAGAAACAGCTCCATTTATGGATGGTTTTGCTGCTCCATATTCCACTTGTGACTGGCAAATAGAAGCCGGACTAAAAGCAACGTTCGCGTAATTAAAAAATGAAAGCGGATAAATAAGTTGAGTTCTCGTGGCCTTTGATTGGCAGCAACAGGGGCAGCCCCGTCAAAAGAATCCCGCCAAGCAGCCACCAACTGAAAAATGATGAGCGCTCAAATTAAAAGACACTTTTTGGTTTCCATGGGACATGCGTGCAAATTGTGACCACGCCCCACTCACCCAGAAGCAGACCCCGACTCAGACTCTGACCCAGACCCTGGCTCCGACTGCGGCTCCAGCTTAGGGCACTGGATAACACTGAAAAATAAATGCGTCGGTTTTACGTTAATGAGGCAATGCGTCACTGGGTCCAGTTCGCTGCTCTGCATCCCCGCATCACCGTATTCCCGCTGCCTCTAGCTCATTGCTCACTGCTCGTCAAGTTCATCAGCATAATTATCCATGGCATTGACTTCTTCATCAGCTGTCTCATTGTCCCAACGCCTGGGTGCCGCTGAGATTTGGCTGGACAAAAATGTGTTCTATTTGCTCAATGGCTCCACCCCCACCCTCCACTCCCACATTCCCCCACTCCCCACACGGCTCCACCTCAAATTCGCCCCCGTTGTTGCCAGTGGGTCACATAAAGTGTGTTAATTGTGCAGATTTGCCAGCAATGCGCACGATAAAGAAAATAATGTTTTTGGCTTAAAAAGATAAATCGCAAGGACATCGAGACGAAGCCGCAGGCAGCTAACGACAATGAATTTATAGAGCCTGGGGGGAGCTCCCCTGGCCTATCACCACATCTCTGCCAGCCAAATAATTATTGCATCAGTAATTAAGTTGTTTTGCTTGCCGGGTTTTTTTTTTTACTTTCCTCCATTTATCTATGTAGATATGGAGTAATATGTGTGTATGTAAATACTTTATAAGTGATACCCGAGCTTGGACAGTTGTCAAGAGCGGAAGAGGGAGAGATAAATAGAGAGAGATATAGAAATAGAGAAAGAGCTTAAATTCAAACGATGGCAATCACTTATAAGAGCATATCCGGGTTTTCTTTTTTCCATTCTGATAAATGATGAAAACGCCCTGTGAACAATAATGGAAAAATGGGATAAGACATACAAATTGCATATCGAACTATGGAGTAAATAATGCAGGACGAATAGAGGAAATTGGATTTGAATTGGGAAAAATATTGTAATATATAATTTATCAAATCTCGATGTAGCTGACTACTGGGAGTCAATTAATTTAATGATATATGAAAATCATATTCATACCATATTCAGATTCAGATATTAGTAATAAATGTACATTAAATAAATGAATGAAATCAAAAACTGCATATCAAATCGCTTATTTTATAATTATTTTATCACATTGTACTTAAGAGGACAATTTGAAAGTCAGTTTGATTGTAACCCTATTCCGTATTCTAAATTGCCTGCCACTCCCCACACTCAACCCTTTGTGCATATAGCCATCGAATTGATGTATATACATTGAATTGATGCACATACATAAATACTTACGTATGTATTTGGTTCGCGAGTGCCAAGAGGACACAAAGCGCAAAAGTCAGCGACCAATTTCCAAAAACAAAATGCAAATCGTCTGTCAAGCACACTCTCTATCGCACACACACACACACACACACACACACACACACAGACCACTTATTTATTCCGTATTACGCATTATTCAAAATGCTCACTGCAGACAGGCTAAGTCGAAGAGGTGTAGTCGAAGACAGAGTCTCACTCTCAGTCTGAGACTCAGAATCAGTCTCACTGCCACAAAAAGTGCACAAACATTGTGCGCTGGCAAAGGCAACAGCTCTAACGGGGTGTGCGTGTGTGCGGGGTTATGTGTGTGTGCGTGTGGACGGCTGTGCGTGTGTAGAGAAAGTCTTCAATCAATCACCGAGGTTGACAGTTACGCAAATATCAATCAAAAATAAATCGCATGTATGTAGCAAAAGTTGTTTGCCAGGTGGGCGGGGCAACTTACGGGCATGGCTAACGCATCCAACATGTTTGGCCCTGCATTAGCTGGCGCTTTTGGGCGGCAATCGGATCAGATTTTTTTCATCATATTTTTCTTCACTTTTTTTTTTGTTGTTGCTGTTATCGTCGCCATCTGCCAGAAGTCATTGCCCCAGCCCAGGCGATCCAAGCCAATGAAGTTTCGCTACTCTTGCCATATTTCTGTCTTTTCCTACATTTAGTGTGGCAACTCGGCATTTGATTGAGACGTGGCCTGGCCTAGTGTGCGACTGTGGTTGGGGTTGGGTCTCATTTTGGGACTGGCCACGTTCAGTTATCGTTATCGTTGTTTAGGCCTTGAGTTGCCAGCGCCAGCACTGAAGGACTTTACCCTCACATTTGTCACTCGACAACACATGTAGAATTTCATTTGCTTTTTTTTGTATTTTTTTGGACAATCCGTCGACTAATCGCCAGCTCTTTTTCACTTTACCATAATTCATGTTTTTCATTTCACTTCAAACAGTCTTTTTCCAGTCAGCAAAGTAATTATAATTCGACGACTTATTAACTTAATATCCTATCATCTCTTACAGATTCATTTTCATCAATTATCATAAAAAAATTTGTTTAAAAAGTTCATAAAAAACACTTGCAACTTTAAATCGTACAAATTTTTGGTCATGTGACACAGTTACATATTTATATACGAGTATATATGTGATACTGAATGTGCCATTGATTATTCTATTTGTTGCCGCTTTTGTTCGGGTTCTTTTTTATCTATTTTACTTTTAAGCGAATTCTATTTTCACCTTCGCTGGTCAAAAGGCTATGAATAATTTATTGTTGTTATTGTTTTATGGCTGCTGCAAAGGCAGTGCTGCAGTGGTCCAGCGACAAACAACAACAACAAAACAAAAGAGCAACAACAAAGAACGCACACAAAGGTAGGGAAAGCCAAAAGCAACCACAACAAAGCAAATTGCAACCAAAAACAAAAAAAAAATACAAATAAAAGTTTTTCTCACCGCTCTTAACATTCGGCCTTTGGGTCAACTAATTTATGCGGCCAGTTTGTTTGCTTGTTGCCCAGAAAGACTTCATAATTGCTTAAATCGTACTTGAATTGAAAATCTTACCAAATTAAATATGAATGAGCTGGCAATTAAAATATTTTGTTGCTAACAGGGCAAATGGGCTTCAAGATGCTTGACCAAATTTCTTTTTTGCTTAAATTTTAAAAAAGAATAGTAATAATAAAAAATTTAAAAATATATATATATTTTTGTTATTTTTATTTTATTTTTGTTTAATTTAATAACAATTCAGATCAGTGCATCATTTTAACTTTTGGCAATCAGATGGCCAAATATGAAAAGCTGATCTAAGCTTTTAAACGTATTTCAAAGGATTCATTCCTGGGATTCATTTCTGCTCTGCACACAACCTGACGGCAAACACGCTTTAACTGAACAACGCATTTCGCAGACTCGTTTAAATGCAAAAAAATCAAGAAACTAACAGATGGACTTGACATTTTTCATGAAATATGTAGGAAAATATAAAGACATGGAAAGCAAAAGAATCACACACACACACACATACATACATAGTCATACTCGAGATAGGTATCATAAGCGGAGGGGGTGGGTTGGGGGGAAGGGTGAAAAATGTAAGCAGCATTGCCAACTCTTCAGCTGAAAGTTTTTACACCGGCTCGCAGCGGATACGGATTCGTGCCGGAGAATGTCCCCGACTCGCAACACGTGAATAATTTATGTAACAATTGCGACACTTTTTTTCAACCTGAACGGCTGGAGGAGGTAGGTCTACATGTTTAATGGCATTGTTGCTTGGGCCTAGCCAGAGCAGTCTGGGCCCTGGCGTGTCGTAAAAGCAAATAGAGCGCATACGACCACGAGTACAATGAAAAAAAATTACAGATATAGCACTGAATTAAAAAAAATACAAAAACCAAAATTTGAAATTTTTGTATGAAATGAATACGAGGCAATTTTTTTTACACTACGAAATTTTTGTTTTTTTTTCCTCGATTAAATCAGGGCAAATTAAGATATAAGTAAAGAAGTCATAGTAAAAAAAAAACACAAAATAAATAGCATAGAATACGAGATATATTCTTTAAATTTTTATTTTCATTTTTTTTTTCTAAATAATTGCAAATTGCGTTTGAGATGAGAAAAGACTGTCTATCTAAAAGGACAAAATACTTAACAGTTGCCTCAAAGCGAGGACCTGTGATTTTTTTTCAAGTGTCTAGCTGCAAATGCAGCCGCTTCAGATTGCCATGCCACACGCCCCCACCCCGCCCTCAGCGACCAGCCTCGACCAGACGAGCGTGGAAAGACAACGCTTTGGCGGCTCGCCTAAGTGAATGAAATATGGTTGCCTAATAAAAATTGTATGAAATAAAAGTGATGACTTTCACTTTCGCTTTTGCTCTGGCTTAACTCCCTAGTTACCACCCATAGTTGAAGGATCTAAGTAAAAGCAACACCTCCTAAATGTAATGTGTGTGTGTAGACACATATATATAAATAAATATATATATGTATATATGCATATGACTCAACTGGTTGCTATGGCAGCTGTTTAACACAAGCATTTTGTGAGCGAAAACCTAAATATTCAAAAGCTACTCGAATACAGCAGCACAGTTGGGCAATATGTGCCAAAGCAGTATCGATCGTGCCCTTCCCTTTAAGTTAACTACTCCTAACCCTCCATAGTAGATAGCTACTCATAATAATTTAAGATATTATTTATTAGAGATATATGTATGTAATACATAGACTGCCCAGTGCCAAGTCTTAAGGGAGGACATGGAAACCCTTTTGGGCATATTCATTTCTTAAGTAGGTACTCGGGCGAGTGCTGAGCTTGACCTTAACACAGTTCTCGGTATCTATTTATTGACATTGTGAATACTGGCATTAAGCTTCACAGCCAAGGCGAAGTCGGTGTCGATCCCCGGTCCAATACTGGTCAGCCAATTAGACTACTACTTAACTGAATGTACATGCAGGTAACAGAAAACATACACAGAAAAGAAATTGTTATCCTTTGTTTTTATACTCATCTTTCAGCTGATAAGTTAATAATAATATGTAATTTCAAGTCAAGTCAGAGTAAAATAATACATGAGAGTGCAGCTCGTCACTGCAATTATATATTGGATGTTGTCGGACTTTGTTCATTTTTAATTAATTCAATTATTGTCACTAAAATGTGTAATTGTTATTTAACGGAAAGGTTCACCTTTCTTGAAATACCAACTGGGCTATGTTCAGGCTCTGAATTTGAATCGATAAAGTTACGGTTCCGTTGTGACACCAAATGTGCACTCGTCAAATATATTTTAATTCAATTTTGTAATGCGCTTACGGATTTCCTAGTTATTTTCTTTCAGTGTATATTAACACACACAGACACCCACAGGCAAGATGTGCATGTGCACGGCGTGACTTATTTAAAGTCGCTTGGTGCCACGATGCGGCAACTTAATTAAATGCATCCATTGGCACACAGTAAGCGGCAAGAAACATGTGGCATGTGGCACGCAGCGTATGCGCAATGTTTGCGTTCTAGCGGCCAGTAAAGTAAACATCAAGGCTTACAAGCACAGCATAGACAACAAAAGACAACAACTCTAACTCACACACACACACACACACACTCACACACACGCTCCTCTGCAGATGTCTGCAGTGGGCCGCAAAGCACTCGTAGCATGGCGCATACTTCCGGGGGGCACTAAAACTATTTGGCCAGACTTAAATGTTGTTGGATTTTTCTTCCATTTCTTTTTTTTTATATTCTTTTTGCCAGGCTGCACAAAATTTGCTCTCTGTTGATGCAATTTTTGCCATTTTGTTGCTTTTTTTTGCATGTATGCAATAAATTGCTCCACTTGAGCAAAGTTAATAAAGTCACAAATAGTTTAAATATTTATTTACAGTTTTTTGGTTTGGCCAACATTTTTGCTGTTCATTACATTTGTTGTTATGCCATCTACTTGTTATCACTGAGTATCATCAACGTCCGCAACCGTATGCAACAATTTAAAAAGCTTATCTCCACACAAGAAAAATGCATTATGCTAAACCAAAGCAGAATCAGACTCGTTTGACATCATTTGTATCAAAAGAAAAACGAAAAAAGATTTTTAAAAACCATTGCTTAAGACTGCAGCTGAGTGCTGGGCATCTGCTAGTCGGTCACTCTCTTCACTTGGGCACTTTCACAAGTTGTTAGTGCAGCTCACTTAGAGTTGCTCTAATCTACGTGACATTGTAATATTGCCGTTATGGGCAAGTATTTGGCAGCAGCAACAAAAAAGGGGGAAAGCCGTGATGAGGCTTATTGCGCTGAGCTGCCATACTTACTGGAAACTGCAACTGCAGCTACAACTACAACTTCAACTAAAGTCATATAACATAACAAAAACAAAACACAGTTAACACTTAAGACGGACACGATTACGACAGCAAGCTACTTATACTTAAACTCTTTAAAAATGTCGAAATAAAATGTTCGCTAAACATTCCACAGAAGATCGCATTTCCAAAAGAAAATTGCTCTTATTGCAAATGGAAATCAATTTTATTGAAATTACACATTATACTTTTTCTACACATAGTATACGAGAAAAATTATATTCTATACATATGTACATATAAATGGAATATATATATACACATATATATACATATCTCTATTGCTTGCAGTGACTTATTCAAATAGTTCAATTCGCTCACAAACTAAAAACTTTTTAGTGACAATTAAATAGATTTGAGTTTAAAGTTTTCGGTGGAGCAATGATGCGAGTAAGTATTCAACCACAAATCTCGTTGACAGTTCATTTGTTTTAATTTAAATTGTCCAAGCAAATAACATCGAGCTAACTTTCCTTAGCCAAGTGGTGGACAATGAAATGTCGCCTGTTCTTAGTTGCAGATACAATTAGAAATTCCTTGCTCTTCAGAGGCTAGAAAACATTTCTTGCTGTTGTTGTTGAAAAACTTGAAAAACGTAAACAATTTCTGTTGACAAGTTCGCTCAGCACTCACACACACACACACACACACACACACTCACCCACATAAGCACAAAAGCTATCAGGTCTTATATTGTTTACTGCACTCAATTTTCTGTACTCGACTTTAACTCATTCTCCAAAATTCTGTAGCGATGCTCTTTTTAGCGATGGGTGAGGAATGCTTTAATGGCATTTGATGTTACACTTTTAATATAATATATACTTAAAAACCAGATATACATATATGTATTTATATATGTAAATATATATATTTATAATTCAACACAACAAAATGTGCTCAATTTTTTAAATTTGAATACACGCTTTTTCTAGTGTTATATTTTGGTTAGCAATTAAAGTTCGTCAGAAATCCGCTAGAAATTCTTACGATACCCTATTATCTACATGTAGAGTATAAATAATTAGCAGCCGACTCTTTCCGCATATGCATATGACACTGATGTCCGTTACCAAAAAGCAATTATAGCTGCTAGCGGCTTACTTTATGTTTATGAGAGATAGAAACAGATGAGCGATTCTCTAAAAACTCTGGACTTGGTTTTATTTTATTTTCATCTTTTTGCCTTAGATGAAAATTCGAAAATTCAAAACACTCACCAAGCTACACTTCAGTTGCTCGTCCGACTGCTTTTGGCTAGCGTCCCAACACGAATGGCAGATTTGGCTAACACTGCCCACGGCATGCTGCCCTGTTGCCACACACCCTCCCCGCCTCCGCACACCACGGAAACGCACTCATCTGAGTTCCAAGAACAAAAGAAATGAGCAACTGCGGTGCTTTGCAGTATTGTTGGCAAATTGCAGCCTCGGGATAAAATCCCATTACCGATTATTGTATTTCATTAGGTGGAAAACTCAGTGTTCAGTGTGCTCAATTCAATTATTAACAAGCTGCTGCAAACTGTATACCAAAACGGCCAAGCTTAGATATAGATACATACATATATATATGTATATATATATATATAAGTGTATATATAAGCATGTATGTGTATGTGTGTGTGTGTTTGCACGACGGTGTTCCCCTAAGTGTAATTTGATTTATCAATTATTGTGCTCTCAAGCCATCCAAGTTGAGCAATCAATTTATTTGACTCTCTATATAATAGAGTTTTTAAGTATAGTAGTTTTAAAAGTAGCAAAATTTCCCTTTTTTGCTAGCTTGTATATCGAATATTCCAACACTAATTTGGCATAATATTAATTCAGTTGATGATAGAGCCCAACGAGAATATATCGTAGACCCTAATTTGAACCCTATCCGACACCCAAGCTGGAAGAAATACAAAAAACAAATGATTAAGCATTTGTTTTATAAAGCCAAGAAAACTTTCTAGTTTTCAGGGCGATTCTTTCTGAGTGTAAGACGGGAGTGCAATAGTACAACAATACATATGAAAGCTCTCAACAAGCCCAACGAATGGACTGTAAAATCACAAATAATAATATGACATCATACACACACACACACACACAGACACAGAAGTATGAGCACATATGCACAGCGTGCAATACATCATAAATCTGAGCATTACAAAATTTAACTCTTAGAATGGGCGCTAAAGCGCAAAGTGTCGTCTTTGACGCATACATCGTATATCATCACAAACACACACACACACACACACACACAAACACCTAGAGGGGGTATGTGAGTCTGGGAGAAAGTTGAAATGTGCAACGATATTTTACAATATAATTATGTCAGGAGCCGCAACACAAAACTACGTCGAGCTCTCATCCTCTCAACACTCTCAACACTACTTTTTATGTGAGTTTCTTTTGCTGATGACTTCCACCCGCTTTCCGTTCGCTATTCCCACACTCATCCCTTGTCGCTCCATGGCCACATGATGCAACTGCAGCAGCAGCAGCAGCAGCAGCTCTCAATTGTCAGCCAGTTGGTCAAGTGAAGCAACGGCTCCAGCATAAAAAATTATGACTCCCTTTGGGATTAGCAGCGAGCAGCTTTGGACAGTCTGTGTCCGGGTACAACGAGCAATCTAAATCATATATTTCTCTGTCTCCACCAAGTAGCTTATTCTAGCCTCGTCCAGTCTCTCCATGGGGACATGGTATCTATTTTAATGTTTCTACACCATTTGAATGTCAAACACAAGTAAGGCATTCATAATAAAAATAGCATGCAGCTAACTTAATTAATGAGCAAATATTAAATATCTGGAATCGATAAGCTTCACTTAAATATAGGTTTAAATTATGAATGCACGCATTTAATTGCGAATGTATTTTATTGCCAACAATAAAAGCCGATTAACTTAAATATGTAGTCAGCAACTTGACATTGTCGACCCTGTACTGATAACAAAAGTATTTTATATGATTTGTTAATTAAGCATTGCGTTTCTCATGCACACAATATCTACTTATTTAATGTGGACCAAAAACGTCCACAACAAAGATTTTAAGAAATTCAAATTTAGAATAAAATTTAAAATGAAAACTCAAGCAACCATTTAAATTATATACAATTAAAAATGGGTAATTAAATTTTCATTTTAAAAGAAAAAAATGATATAACAAATATGGGGATAATGAAATGGAAAATGGTCCAACTTTCGTCGCAAGGATTGTGAAAACTCAGGAAAACCCAATCAGACAAAATATTGTTGAGCTTTAGTTATTTAACAATAAAGAGTGTTAAAAAATCAGATAGAAAAATAAATGCAACGTTAGGCAAATCTCTCCGAGATTTAGCTGAGATATGTTAATATTGAAATTTAATATCTCTTTATCGTCTTTCAAAAAATATGTTCTATGCTACTCAATTTACACAAATTTACAAAAACTGACAGATAGTAACAAATGATTTAGGTCTAAATATAGGTTATTCACAGTTTAAATCGAGCAGTGCAATATTTATGACTGATTGACCTGAACTGAGTTGAACAGCCGTATATTGGCCAAATGTGAAATGTTGGCTTAATTTCAACTCGGCGAAACAGGCGAACAGAAGCGGCAGATGCTACAGCTAAATGTGAACTCAACTTTGTGAGGTGAGTTGCGCCCAAAACCACAAAATCCCTCACTCAGTGCTGTGTTTGCCACAGTGTTTATGCTGTTGCCCTGCTCAAATGCCGAAATGCAGAAGTTGGACACGTTTCTGGCCAGGTAATAAAGTTAGTATGCAAACGGAATGACTCTAATTAATTTAGAATATGATACTTCTGACATTTGCCATATGTTCTAAAGTTTATAGTTGCTTATATAAAGTTGTTGTGGCACATTCACAATTACTGGGAAATACTGGCAGCCTCAATAAAACCTGCTTTAATAAATAGATGTATTCAATTCTTCAAATATCAATCTTCCTTTTCTTTAACTCATAAATATTTAGCTATTTCATAAAAAACATTTGATAATTCGATTTGGCAAATGAGAATATTATAAATCAGACTCAAATCGAGAGGCCTTTTTGCTGATATATATATATGTATACATATACATATATATATTATTGTAAATTAGCGCAAAAACATCTTCTTCTGTCTGATACAAACATAACGGCTTGAATAACAATACGCTTTTTCTAAAAAAGAATTCATTTTAAATTTTTAATTAGTTTGCCAGAAGTTTTAGCTATAAAAGATACTAAATAAATGGCGTAATCTAATTTACATAAAATCTTTAATTGGTTTCTTGTCTATCTGTAATTGCACTTAATATCTTTGGCCTTGATAAACTTAGCTTTTAGCTGGTATTTGGCAAAAGTTGATTTTTGGGGCAAGGAGGCTTGATTTCTGGCTCGACTTTTTGCTGCATACTCGTACGCTTGAAAATCTAAATTTTAATTAGTTTGCCACTTTTGGTGGTAGCTTTTGTGGTTTTTCGTTAAATATTAAATCGAAATTCATTTGTCTTAAGCGACCGCAACAAGCACTACCTACACACGTGATTGTAGTTCCACATACAAGCACACACACACAAGCACACACACAAGCCCACACGCACACACAAGCTTGAAAGCCACACATTTAGCAACAGTCAACCGTTGGGCGCCACAAATTATGCTACATGCACCTTACAACACGAACACAAGACAAGAACAGAAACAGAGAACCGAAAGACAGGCGAACGGATAGACTTACAAGTTAAGCAAAGTTCTCAACAAATTAAATAACCATTTGGTGACTTGGCCAACTGGAAAGGGGAAACAACTCCATATGTATCTGTCTCTATCTTCCTTAAATACATTCACTCATACTCATACTTATATGGCTAATCGAAAAATCGAAAAATCTACCAACCACGTAATCCAAAAGTGCTTCATAAATCTTCTCACCTAAACAGGTAGATAAATAATTTCAGGACACGTAACATTCAATGACAGCATCACAATCTGTATGTGTGAAGAGCCTTAACATTCGAAAACTTTAATGTGTGCTTTATCAAATTTTTTTGACGATATTGGCGTTACTGGATTTTAAGCTCTTTCCCAGAGCAAGAAATTATGGTAGCTGTTATAGGAACCATCAGCTGAGAAATAAGTTCTAAGATCTTGGATGGAGATTGGCGTAAACATACATGTCACCCTCTCAGATACAATATAACTACACAACTGTGGTAGTCGTAAAAAGCAATCATTTAAATGCAATTTTCATAAAACGTACAAAAAAATGTAATAATATATCAAACTGCTGACTATATTTAGATGTCAGCAGATTGGCATCGGTCTAGAAGGGTATGCATTCCTCGTCATGGTTAAGATAGCCTTTCTTACATATTTTTTTGTAGTATTGAATATTATTTTGAAAACGAGTCAAGTGATGAGCATTGTTGACCAACAATTCCTGTTGGTTTAGACTTTAGCTCATCTCATGCTGGCTGCATATTTGTTTAGGCTTCTGCTCTTTCCTTTTTTTTATTCTGTTTTGTTAATCCTTTTTGTGTTTTGCTTATAATAATAATAATAGAAGCAATTGTGTGATTATCATAAACCTATAACTAAACCGCTTTTGAATTCGTTGAAAAACGCTTCTCACCATCTATGTGCTTGCCACGACGAACCGTTTAAATAGATGCATATAATCTTAAGCTATATGGTTCGTTAGGCAATGTTTTTAAGTCCTAAGGACTTCATTATCATTTGGCATACTAATACTGTTTCTGTTTTTTCGGTGGCTAAACAAGTTACGATGCTTTTGCCAACAACAATGGGCTTAGATTACTTTGCTCCTATGCTAATGAGTTGGCGCATTGATTGATCTATAATTGTGATTTAATGCGCTTGAGGTTCGTCCTTTCAATACTATGCATGCTTGATTTTTGGTAAAGACCTTTCTTTTGTTGTTGTCTTCACTCGAGTCTCCATTGGCAGCAGAAATCTTTTACATTATTCCCTAGGCTACGCACTATGGAGCTCACAGATCCAGAATTTAATCAAACAAAATATTGTTTCAAAAATACAAATTTAAAATCACAGAGTCAGCAATATCTCACTCGGGTATAAGATATTTTACTTGTAAGTTATGGAAACTTCCTATTAGCCTTTTTTACTAAAATGCTCCACTGTGCAACGCGAGAATTTATCGATTGTCATTTTTCTCTGCTGTTTTCTCTGTTTTTGCTGTCATTTTTATTATTTTTATTATTATATATTTTGTTGGTGTCTTTTCCAGTTTTTTTTTTTTGTTACCTTTTTTTGGCAGGGACATAATGATGATACATATTTCACGGAAAGGTGATATTATAATTTTGTCCTTTGGCTTCCTTTTGCCCGAGGTCTTCTCCTCTTAATGCCATCGCTTCAAATGTTAATTAATATTTATGCAAAACGCTGTTACTACTAAGCCCATGTTGTTGCAGTTAATCCTTCATAAATAAAAAAAAAACGTTCACTTATCTTTAAGTTCAACTTGTTGCTTATTAATAATTTAACAAGTAAAAATGCTGCCTTCGACTAGGAGACATAAAATAAAATAATCTACTGCAGAAAGCGCGTACTCGTTCTCGAAGGATCTTTATTAAACTTTTAAAGATAATTAATAATATTACACGTAAAGGAAATTACAATTTCCTCTCTTCCCGTAGGACCGTGGATATGTAAATTCTCGATTAGATTGATATACTTTTAAAATCGCGAAAGTATATTCATTGATTCCGGCATATAATGAGAAATGTTGAATTAAGATTGAATACAGGTAATCTTTTTTATCCAAACAAATGATTTTTAATAGTAATTAATAGTTGATATTAAATAGGTAGGTTCGATGGCGTGCCCCAAATATATTTGTATACGCATTTGTAGAATATATGTAAGTAGATAGTTAGATAAGTCGTATCCTTATTGAGTCATGCATTTTATGCACGAATTCATGCTGCACATGTTTAGCAAGGCAATCGAATGCAAACAAGAAAGCTGCTGCTGGTGCCGCTGGTGCAGCTGCTGATGTCACAGAAAATTAGAGCGATTGCAAGTGGTTGCTGGTTGCTGCTTGCAGCATGAGGCGACACGTGATTCACATTTCAAATTGATTTCTATTTGCCTATGAACTGTGTGAAGGTATGTTGTAAGTGCAATTGACTTGGCAGCCACAAGCAGCAGCAGCAGCAACCCTGAAGACTCCATTGATTTGTTGCCTGGCAAGTAGGGCAATAATTGTTGTCATCGTCGTCGTCATCGTCATCGTCGTTTGCAGATTAATATTTACTTAATGCCAATGCAGCGTATTGAGACACACAGTTAGCTGATCAAAATGAGAGAGAGAGATTGAGTTAAAAAAATACAGTCACACCAGTCAACCCAACCCAATCTTCACCTTGAATCCTGTTTAGCCCACTTCAGCCAATATGCTTACAATTCAAATAGAATTTGTATTTGTTTGCCTTTTGGCTGAGATGCGTTTGCACTGCCAACGCCGACGCCATTGCAACCAAATCCTACCTGCCTCAGTGTGTGTGTTTGTTTGTGTGTGTGCGAACGCGGTATCCCAAAAGTGATGGGCAAATATTCGGGCCTAATTTGATGTGCTGCGAAGTATCTCTTAGATACACTGCCTGTTCTGCGGTCACTAACAAACCGGCAACGTACGGCTGCGCATTGGCGATATCTAAGCAAATATTTGCGCACATTCGGCGTATGAGTAATGTGTGCTACACGAATCCCCACAACCCCTCAATCATCCCTTTGGCAGCTAACAGTTGACAATGGCAATGACAATGACAATGACAATGATGAAGTGTAAAATGCAGTAGACATCCAAAAGTTGGCCACACTCAAACACACACCAACACAGAAACACACACACATAACTCTCTGTGTCAATCGCAATATGGATTTGGCTTTGGCGGCAATTGTGGCTTTGATTTGCGCTTTAATTCGTACTGTGTCCTGTGTAATGTGTCGCTAGTGCTTCACTTCATAAGTTCATTTCATATTCTTTATTCATACTATAATATTCTATTCTTTATTCATACTATAATATTCTATTCTTTAAACATCAAAATGAGTATAAAAAAAAGGTATAATGGTTTTGTGCAAATGTGTGTAACAGGCATCTCCGACCACCTAAAGTATAAATATATATATCCGTCTGTCGTTCCTTCCGTCTGTCTGTCTGTTTGAACAAGCACATCTCAGACACTTCAAGTTTTGAACATAGGTTCGCCGCGCATATCGAATACCGATACATTTCGATTTTCGATAGGCTTCTACTCAATATATATTTTATTTTGACATATAATTGATCAACTGCCCGAATTTCTTTAAGACCGGATTAGACGATCACAAATGAGAGCAATTCCACGCAAAGCTTTTAATAGATAATTTTGAAAATTTAACAGCTGGGATCAGGATATATCGTAATCGAGGTCAATAGACAACAACATTCTTAATTGTTTTCCTCGTTCTGTTGCAAATTTATTAAAAGTAATTGAATTTATCTTTCATTCATTTTGAATGTCGCAAATATAATTTCAGATTTATTACTAACATGATTACAAACAAACAATGCAAATAATTTTAAAAATATAGATGGAATGACCTTAAAAATATTTCATGTAATGTTATACATAAAATATTTACAAATAAACAATTCACATAAAAAAACATTTAAAATAATAAAACAAACAAATAATTTCTCAATCGCTTTTGTGTTAAGTGACGACATTGTTGCCTATTGGCAGCCGTGGTCATTAAACGCTTAACAAGGCTTTAACACGTTAAAGATACAGTGCTATCTGAAATATATTATAGACAATTATTCAATATATGTTTGCTTTAAACTATCCAGTAGCAGTAAACGACTTCATGTCCAGTAAATAAAACATTGCATGCCATGCCCTTGATATGGACAGCCAGAGCCATCAGAGACGAATACTTACAATGGGAAGCACACAGTCAACACCAGAAGTGAATGGAAAGCGCACAAAGCAAGTCGACAGGAAATTAATATTGAAATTGACATAGAACATGGCATTTTGTGTGTTTGCAAGTTTTCTCAGTCACTTTTCCCAACGCCACAGTAACAACAGCAAATAGCTCGATTCCCGCTGTTTTTTTTTTTTTTGGTATTTTAAAATGGGCCTAAGTTACACGTATTTGGCTTGTGCCTTGTTGTGTTTGCTTTAGTTTATCTCCATCTATATTACTGTGTGAGTGCGTATGTTTTTTTATTGTCACCAGCAATGCTATTCTTTTGGGGCATACACACACACACACACACACACACACATTGCTCGATTCCCGCCGTTTTTTTTTTTTTTGTATTTTAAACTGGGCCCCACTCGGAATGCAAATGCAATAGAATTTAATGAGGTCTTTATTTATGCATTTACGTTTGCATTTACATTTGCATTTTCATTTAATTTATCAGAAAATTAACGCGCACAGACGACAAAAACCAACTGTCCCATTCAACCAGTTAAAAGTGTTAGAACCAAATTGCAGCTTATTACCGCAAAAGGTAGACCCACATTTTCAGTTTGTCTGTCTGTCTCTGTCCCTCTCTCTCTCTCTCTCTCTCTCTCTCTTTCTCTCTATCCTGAAAGGGTTGAAGGATGTCCCAGAATGTTGACTTAGGACTGGCCACAGCCAGTTCAATGTGCTGCGAAGGGAGGCTGGCTGTCAAGTGTTTTTCATAATGCCAACAACTTAAGCTGCCGTAACTTTTGCCAGCTCAGCAATCGAGCATTAGTAAATCTGAAGAGGCTTCTCCTTTTACGACACAGCCTTAAAACTGTTGGACAGTATTTGGCAATTTCATGTCTAGCCAAAAAAAGAGCTGAGTTGGCAGAAGCGCTTAGCTAAATAAAAATGCAAAGCAGTTGCCAATATTTAATTAGAAACAAGTGGTCATCTTACTTAATACAGGGCGCTCGACTAACACTCACCCTGTTCATGTTTGCAGCAATTCCATTTAACATTTGAAGTCACAGATAAAATGGCAAAAGCTGCTAAACAGCTGTATGTAGCTGCTTATACACTAATTATTTAAATAAAAAAGGTAGCCAGATTTGCTTATAAACTTATGTCATTATACATTTAAAATTTGTAATACAAAAATACCAATATTTTACAAATTAAATTGATCATTTATTTTGCCTGATATAATACTTAAATTCTCCATTTTGAAAATGTTGGCATTAGCTTTCTGTTGTTGCTTTCTTTTTATCGAGTATCGACTTATCGATTGAATTATATAAGTAAGTCAATAATAACTAGTTTACAAATGTTTTCAAAGCAAGTCAAATGTTATGCGAAACGCACTCAATGCTCCATAATGAGAATCAATCTCGTCGTCTAGAATCAAGCAAAAAACATATTAAAAAAGACGGAACGCACACCGAAGATTGCATACCCTTATAGACCGGATTTAAAATTCTTAATTCTAAATTTTAGTCCGGCGCTCGAAATATTATTATGTTTTTGTACTTAAAAAAAAACATTGTGCTTATATATTTTCTGTCTTACGATTGTCTGTGAACTGATTATTTCACATTTGTGTAGGTATATATTATATATAAATACTATATACTAGATTATATAGAGGTCTGATGATTATTTATTTTTTTCAAATATAAGGAATATCTTGCTAAATAATACATATTTTAATCAAAAAGCAAATACTGATTATGAATTAAAAGTTTGATGGGGTTCAAATCCGTCAACTTTAATGCGTTACACATTTCATGACAAAATTATAATACTCTTTACAGGGGTAACTAAAAAAAAAAAAGAAAAGAAAACATAATGAAGACAAATAGAGCCAATTCCTGTTGCTACAGATCCAACAAGGACTTTAGCTTCACATCCAGCGTGCTGACAGGCTTGCTGCATATTTGTTTAGGTTCCCGAGTCAATCTCTCTCGCTCTCCCTCTCTCTATCTCTCTCTCTCTCTCTTTCTCTATCTATATCCAGCTGGCTAAGTTACACGTATATGGCTTGTGCCTTGTTGTGTTTGCTTTAGTTTATCTCCATCTATGTTACTGTGTGAGTGCGTATGTTTTTTATTATCACCAGCAATGCTATTCTGTTGGGGCATACACACACACACATGTCAGCTTTCGGCATTGTCCGACTGTCCGCCCACCGACAAAAATACAATAAACAAACACAAACACAAATCCAAACAACAAATAAATATACAATATGCCATACACCACATACATAGACAAATAGCTATTTATGTACATATGTCCAAACACCAGCTAACCAGCTTCTTCTTCATTGTATTGCAGTTATTGTATTTGAATTGGAAAGCTAATGCAAATAATATATACACATATCGCCATCGTCGTACCATTCTGTACGTGCCACGAGATTATATTCAAGTTTCAGCTTAACAGATTTCGCATTTATTTGGCTTTTCATTGGCTCGAACAGAAGCTGCTAACTGCTTACTGTTAACTGATAACTACTAACTGTTAGCTACTAGCTGCTAAATAGGGAATGCAGCCTAAGAATTGCTAGCCAATCTTGCAGCTTTCCTCGTTATTATTGTTTAATTTCTCTTCATTGTCAAGCAATAATTCCGTTGGCGCATTGCATAATAATCGATTATCATATATCTATCCTTACATCTAATAATCCATCACAATAACCATAAGATTTATACATTAATGAACTCAATCATTTCTATAAATTAAGCTGCTTTCAAAGTTTTCAGCTTGTGAGGAAATTAAGAGTACTTAATGAATAAAATAAGCGTGTCTCACAGACGAATCTAATTTCTATAGAATTGTTTTGTTAAATGTACTTAATAATCACAATTGGTTTTATTATACTCCGACACCAAAGATATACATATGTTGTAGTCTGCCAGAAAAACTAGAGACTTAAAACCTGGAATATTTACTTGTCCATATTTGCGTTATACGAAGTATTAAAACTGAGGTGGTACACACACCAAATAGCTAATAATCTATAAAAATCGATAATTGCAAGTCGATAGGCAAACATTGATTAGATTAGTAGATTCCTGGCGACATCCTTCAAAGATCACCATCGGTCAAGCCACGTGGCCACTTGGAAGGTACATGACTATTACTACCTCCTTAAAAAATTGGTAAAAGCATAAGGTTTCTTGATCCACCCATTTGTTTACAGAGTATTAAGCAATCGATTACGCCCGACCGTAATATTTCTACTTGCTTATGTTAATTTTTAAGTATCACTGTTTCAATCTTTTGCAAGATAAGTCAAATGCCGAAAATAACTTTTCAATAGAGAGTTCGATATATACATATATAATAGCAACTAATAGCACTTGGAATTGGAATAGTGTTGCATTTGGTCGCTTGCGGTCGCTTTCAGTCAGATCCATTATAATGTTGGACCGCCCTTATGGCTATTTAAGTTAATCTTATGTTTATTTGGCCATTGATTAATGTGCGATGCCAAAAACCCTCAAAGGTCCTTGCCAGAAAGTCTTCAATCATAGTTTACTTGTTTGCTCTGCTCTCTCTCTCTCTCTCTCTCTCTCTCTCTCTCTCTCTCTCTCTCTTTCTCACTCTGTGTCTCTTTGTGTGCATTTTTCTTGTGCTGAATGCTCTTAGTTTTTATGTTTATTTCTAGCCTTCTACGGGTTTATTTATGCATAAAATTTATAGCATACAACACAAGCATATTTGTGTCATTAGCCGCAAATTTTTGACCCATTTGTCATTAGGCTCGAATGCGGGGGATTTGCATAAAACAAACACACGATTGCCTTCAACACACATACACCCATGTATGTGTGTGTGTGTCTCTGTGTGTGTGTGTGTTTGTTGGTCTGCTAAATGTGTGACCGACAAGATTTATCAAGTAATAACAGACATTTCGGACAACCCATAGACCCATTAGTCACACGCTGTTTCACATTGTCTGAAAATATCATTTTAATCACAGGCCAGCTAGAAACGAACGAGATGCCTTTCGCCTGCTTCCTGCTGCTCTACTCCTCCAGCTCGCCTTGCTTCTCCTGCTCCAGCTCTGATGGCCATTGTCGTGGTCCGTTGTTCGCCAGGAGGCACACACATATACATGGATGACCCGCTCATATGTGAATAATATAATACATATACGCACACACACACACACACACACCTGATTCTTGATCTATATAGCTGCGGTCAAAATAATAGAAAGGCACACATATGTTTTTTAAACAAATTACCTAAGAGATGGTTAAAAAATATATAAAAATTTTATTTAAACACAAGAACACAATACTGAACATAAACATTGAATTGTAAACATTAAAATTTAAAAATGTATTAACAATACAAATTAAAGTCCATAAAATGTATTATTTTTTATATTTATTTGTATTAAATTATTATTGAAATTTATCATTATAATAGTCATGGAATTATAGTTAAGTTTTCTCAGTTTTGTCTATGGCTAAATAATAATTCTAAGAACTAGATATGAGTGGTGATGATGGGTGGTTTTTTACACTTTACTATGTTAGTATTTGGAAAATAATAGAATTTTGAAACATTTCCTGATGAGAATTAAATATTTCTTCATATTGAATATGTTGAAGAGATCTCGATTTTATTACCATAAATTAAGTCATATTTTTAAAGGAGCACTACTATTATTTTGACCGCAACTGTCTATATATAATTGTTTGCAATTGTTCTAATACACAAACTTATTATATTATATATTTATATATTGATGGGCCAGGCTCATAATAGCAACGCATTACATTTTCACAACAGCAATTGCCCACAACTGATTATAAATTCGTGAAACTGGCATTATATCATTTCTCAGTTGAGCACTTGAAATGTGTAAAATTGGCAAATTTGAAATGCCCCTCAAATAAGCTGCATAAGTGAGTACATTTTTGTACAGTTGGAACAATTAATTAAAATATTAGACATTTTTTTGCTTTTAGCATTTAATTATAATAAATTGTAAAAAAAAGATAATGTTGTATTCTTTGAGCCTTAGCTGCTCCTGACATGGATATGGGCATAAATTTTCAATTCGCAACATATACTTTACGAATGTTGAATGTCACTTATCCCTAATGGGAATATGCACAGGCTTAACATTAACATTCGCGAATGTGTGAAATGTTATTAGTGAAATCTCGATAAAACATTGCCAGCTACACGGCCAATATTCTCAAAATAAACAAATATACCCTAATCTACCCTAATATACCAATATCTACGAACAAGTTTACCTAAGGCATCAAATCTTATCTATGCGCTTACAAATCCAATATCCTAATATTATCTGGACATGGAGTATATAAAGTTCTCATAAATTTTGGCCAAATTAATGGGATAATCGGTGTCAGCCGTTTCGCGATAATAGCCCAGTTTTTATAGTGTGCAGTTTTTATAGTACTCCAGATCTGTTAACTTCCACTGCAGATCCCTTGAAATTGAAAATATTCGCGTTGTCAGTTTTCACAAATTGCAAATTGAATTGAAATATATAGGAAAAAAATGAAGAAAAGTAAAAACAACTTGATCCACTTCAAACGAAGCTGCTACCTTTAATTTTAAGATAAGCTAATCTTACTTTTTATTTTTTTTTTAACTACATTGAAATAATTGAAAGTGTGGATTAATTGAATTATTTCCGGTCTGTTAAAGTATCTTATCAGTGGCATTCTGCGTTTGACGAAATGTTTGTAGACAATTGTATAATATGTATTTATTCTATGATTGCAACAACTCGAAATTTAATTGAAATTGTCCAACTGTAAATGTCAATCAAAGAAAATAAGCATGATTCCAAAAAGAAAACAAAAAACAAACGACAAAATGAATAGATTAATTTGGGGTAATGAAATATATGGAGGATTATGTTGTGCATGGCCAAGAGCGAGCAGACAATAGAAGATGCCCAGCTACGTGGCAGGCGTGGCTCTGAACAATGATTGATTCTATTATCCATAAGAGAGGGGGAGGAGAGACAAAGAGCAGACCAACAGCAGGCACAACAAATCAGTAATACAAACACGAAGCACTAAGCGGGCTGCATTGTGTGAACCAATGTGTCGTATGAGTGATTACATGCAATCATTTTTGCAATCAAGCAAACCAGGCGACAGACTGAGTGCATGCTGAAATAGTTATTACATTTAAAATAAATGGCATTTAAATTGGAGCTTAGACACGGCAGACACAGCAGCCATGAACAATGAAGCGAGATGAAACACAAAATTCTGTGAGCCATATCAGCGGCACTCTGGCTAATGCACAACGATAGCAGGGCCAACAAGGGTCGTTCTCTACACGTATATTGTCATTTGATTAGATTACAATGTGCATTTGGCTGTGTGTGTGTGTGTGTGTCTGTGCGTTAGGTGTAGATCTAGCACAACAAGGACAAGCGGCTCTCGAGTGCCAGTCCCGTTGATATCCATGGACTCTCCGTGACTTGGTGGCTTGGTGACTTGGTGACTCGGTAACTTTGCACAGGCATTGACAGCAAACAGGAAACTCTAGCAACGCCATTTGCCACCACTAAGCTTGCGTCAGGGAGCCAATGTCCTGCTTATCTGCTGCAAGTTCCATCATATCACGCAAACATATCCAACGACCAGCCCAGGGACGAACTGCTCTTCAAATTTACATTCATTCATTCACATTTACATTTACTGCAGCATGTGTGGCTTGCAGCCTTACAATTCCGGATACTTGGCTTTGCTCTTGATCTAAGTCTCCTGTCTCCGACTGTCGCCTGTCTCTCCTGTCTCCTGTCTCGGGCAGATGTAGCTGTTGCTCGGTGTTGCTGTCACATTTGATTGTCAGTTCTCAACTGTTATCATATTTGCAAGTGCAAATTAATTGTAGAGTCATGTAATTGTTTGACATTGTTGTTGGTCAGAACCATTAGTCTGTGCAGACGGGCAAGATGGCCCGTTAACCAGTCAGACGTGCTCTGACACATTCCAGCTAACAACCTGAACAACAACACGCAACAACTGCAACCAATAACAATGTCGTGAAAGTTGTAAGTTGTCATAATTAGTGTGTATATTCAAGTGTAACACAATTAGTTGACATGGCTTTTAACTGGGATTAAACACAATATTGTGTGTGTGTGTGTGTGTATGTGTTTGAGAGTGTGAGTGTGAGTAATTTATTTCGAATTTGTTTAGGCCATGCTCTTTGTTTTATAAAACACAAATAACGCTGCAGACAATACATAAAGAAATGATTTACTGTTTGTATACAAATATCTGCACACATATTCTACACATTTTTATTAAATTATTGTTTTATACATTCATTAAAAAAACCACCTCACATTTTAATAAATCGCGCTACTTTTAATAAATCTGCACACATATTCTACACATTTTTATTAAATTATTGTTTTATACATTCATTAAAAAAACCACCCCACATTTTAATAAATCGCGCTACTTTTGGCCTTAATGTTTCAATTCAGATAGTAAATTTGTAAAAATAAATTTTCGGAAAAAAATGCCTAATTGTCTATTTGTTTTCTATGTGTACGAGTATACATTGAAAGAATATATAATTTACCTTTTCTGTTACTTTTATGGTATTTCATATAAGCAAAAATGATACCTGTTTTCTGATTATTATTTAATTTTTTTTTTCTTAAGTTGCTATCACGATAGACATTTCAACGACGAATACACTGCAACATACTCCAACCAACCCCTTCGATGTCATCAAAAACCCATTTCAATCGAAATTTGCCAAATTGAAGCAAATTAACATATTCAATGGCACAAATGAAGCATTTCAGCATTTGTGGCCGAGCCACATAACTAATTAGACAATGTGGAGAACTATTGAGAAAGGATTACCGAATTCATGTGCATAGCCATACATAGATATAGACAGATAGATATAAATATACACATACAGATAGATATATTTATGTGTACATACATATGTATATGTGTAACTATGAATGAAGGCAGCTGATCATAGCTGCTGGGCGCATTTTAGCCACAAAAGGTTTTGACTAGGCAACAACAACAACAGCAACAACAACAGCAACAACAACAAACAACAATGACATTTGGAGCAAACGTTTTTGCCGTTTCCGTTTCCGGTCGCACACACACACATACACGGGCAGAGTCAACCGATATAAATGATATGATGTGATTATTTTGCACATATCTACTGGCTGGAAGCAACAGAGAGCTCAAAACGATTAATTATCAAATTGTTTTGTTCGTGATGGTCCTTTGTGAACCGCTCCACCCCGCCTCTCCCCGCCAACCCTCCCACTGCCCTCTGGCAACTGTCCTATGCCCCCGTAGGCACAAGGATAACGATAATTATGCTGGTTGCCTGCAATTTGTGAGCATCAGTTAACATATATGTATGTAGATGGAAGCCAGTGTATTTTCAACACAATTTAAGCTTGCCGTTATTGGCCCAAATTTTAATGAATTGCCAATTTGCATTAAGCTTGACAATTTCTGGCTTCAATTGAGTCATAATAAAACTATTTTCGCATTGCTTACTCAATCCATTTTGCAGTAATTTTCGACAATGCATTTTACAAGCAATTCGTTGACACAGATATCGATGATGCCATATATTATATTTACTATATATAAATATATGCAATTCTCATTTTATTATTTATTTATTATTTTTTTACAAATAAACCAGATTGCCAACCTTTAACGAAAGTGTGAAATGACTTTGTTAAAGCATTTAAGCTCATCTTTAAGTGAACAACTTTTTTATATGTGCACTTTTGTCATTTTGGACACCAAGGCTGACTAACATTTTAGCCATTAAACAATTTATATTGGAATCCATTTTTTTTTTTATGGAGAGGGTATTCTAATTTTGTCATGTAGTTTGTAACGCCTTGAAAGACACGTCTCCAAAGCCAGAAAGTATATATAATTGATCAGCATCACTAGAAGACTTGTTAGTCTGCTTGCTTTTTTAGCACGATTTCCTCAGTTTTTACAAAATATCTTAATAAAAGTTGATATATATTCTGACGAAATATTTGCTTTGATTATTTTTTTTTTTCAATATATCCAGATCAATCTTACAAAATATAAATATTTTTAAGTTCCCCATCATAATCATAATCGGTTATAATTTGTGGGATTGTCAACCTTTCTGATACAATAAAACTACACATAAATGGTAAAGTCAATTGACAGGTATTCGTGAGAAAAAAAAATTAAATCCGATCTAAAAGAGTATTTGAACGTCGGTGTGCCTTTCGATTTAGTTTCCTTTGTCTTTTTTCATTGTCTTTTTAATTGCTGCCTCATAGAGGGGCGGGGAATAAGGCTGACAGCTGCTCCTGGCACTCATAGAGATTGGCAGCTCAAATGGCAACAACAGCGACGACTAGGACAAGAAGGTATCAATACTAGTACGAGTTTGAGTGGAGGAGCAGGTAAGTGGGGGAGTAGGTGGACCCATATCAATGGGCTGTCAACGTGTCGAAATCGTTATGCCCGTTGTTATCAGCAATTGCTCTGCTCTTATCCATTTTAATTGCACGCTCAGAGAGTTATGCATCATTTTTAAAGCCATCAGCAAAAAAACAAAAATAAGACACATGTTTACATGTGTCGATGACTAGAAGAATAAGATTTAACTCAGTATTGTGCATTGCATAAGCATTTGCATAGGTCAAACATGCTCTGAACATGCTGAACATTGTGCCAAAAGTGAGCTTATCTTGTGTTCGTGTTTTCCATTGCTCCCCCGCCGGCATATCCTTTGGCTTGTACCTGTAATTGACGTGGTCAAAGACGCACCAACAGCAATCATAATCTGACCAGAGACTTCTTTATGTGCTTTACCACTGCTGGCTCAGCATGCATTGACTTAAGTGGAGCCAACATTTGACCCACCACTATTCGACCACTGCTGTTCCAGCTGTGAAAGTGGCCCCATTGTGCACCATCGGACAGTCGAACATTGTTGTAGTCATTTGTGCATTCATTCATTCAACCATTCACACATAACATGCTAAACATCGAAACCGAACATTAAACTTCATTATGACTTAAGAAATTCTGATTTTGCATGTTTAAATTTAACTAGAAAATTCATCGGATGTTTTTATTGCCCATGTATAATGATGCCAGACATTTTATTACTTTATAGCATTTTATTTTTCGTTCTTTTATACCTACACTGAAAACATGAAAAAATGAATCCATCCGTAAGTCGAGCAATTTCATACCAAATTTAATACTATGCAGAAGATAAATGAAAACCATATCCTAAAGCTTCGACAAGAAATACTCATAATATTTAAAGTTACTAAGTAAAAGTAAGAAAAGTAAGTGTTAAGAATAAAAACGGATAAATAAATTAAAAATAATATACAAATTTAATGTTTCTTATATCATATCTGTTATTGCTTTGTTTTCTGTTTATGTATGCTTTTACAATCGTGAGAATGTATACATACATCTCAGATGGAATCTCCGCAAAGTGAATTATACAGCAGTATCAGAATTATAGAATGGGATTCCCCGTTTTCAGTTTTATTGCTTAATACATTTGTCTTTCGTATTGATTGATTTGCAATACAATCACCATGGGAGTCAGCCAAGTTGTTATTGTGTTTCGTGCACTCCCCCCATCAACATATCTGAAAGAAAATAAAAACAAGTAAGAATGTTCTCGTGGAGAGCACTCGACTATTAGATACCCTGAACCCCAGTCTTAACCTATTCATAAGTCGTACACGTCTTAGAAATAAAAAATAAAAATACAAAAATAAATAGTGCAAAATTCACAAAATATGAAAATTTTCGTATTTCTCAAATCACATTCTTGATTATAACGATATATCTTTAAAAAGAAAAAAATGCTCTTTTTATGCTATCGGTAATATGATTCTTAATGATATGGGGACCCCGGTTATCGATACAGTAATACGTGCTTCCATCATTTGAAATGTCTGCCTCTAAGAGTCTCTAAGATAGGTACACATATAGAAATACTTTTGCGCAACTTCATTACACCTCTGTTAAACCATTTTCAATGGGTTCAAGGTAAAAAAGAACAGTGCTTAGTTTTAACCCAGGTGTCTTAGATGATTTTTACCACATTCCTGGATACACTTTTGTTCCATTTCGATTTATAATGCCAGTGGAAAATATCGATGCGGACAATCGACTATCAAATCATCGCTATCGTAGATTTAAATTTAAATATTAGCAGCCGGATCAAACTCTTATGCATATGCAGATGTATATATATATATATATATATATATATATATATATATATACTTACAAATTTCGGAGCGAGTTTTCTTGACTAGGGCAAATATGTTGTTGCTATTGATGTGGATGCTGATGCTAATGCTGATGTTAATGTTGTTGTTGTGCTTGCGGTTCGTTCTGCTTTTTGCATGTTATGATTTCTGTTTGAGCTTTTACTCGTATGATAATGTGATTCTCACACTTTTCCTGTTTGTTTGAAAGAGACTCCCTGTAACTCGCTTGCCAAGCCATCTATTCATGCATGCATAAATGTATACATACATACATACATACATACATACATACATACATATAAGAATGTACATGTACATTGAAAATTTAATTAAATCAACATACACAAAGAAATTATTTTGTTTGGCGTACGCATTGCGAGAATCCGAATTTAAATTCAAAGTGAAAACATTATAAACAACAGGGAAGAGTTCCCAACGGCATACCAGAGACCGACTCTGACTATCTGGGTATTGCTTTTACTTTTGCATTTGCTTTTGATTAACATATTTCTTTTATCTGAATGGAAACTGAACGAGGAACGCGCCACAAGTGTAGCGGAGTGAAACTGCTTACCCAGTTTGCCAACAGAGTTGCACATAAGCATATTAGCCAAGCTATGAAATTTGTATACCCCAAGCCTCTCAAATACATATGTATGTATGTACATAAATGAATCCGCCTTTTATCATCAAGTACTTAGGGTGAAAAACATAAGCAAATGCACTCACAAAAAATCGCTCTTAATATTCGTAAATCGAGATACTTTTGATTTTGCTTTCTATGTGTGTAAATTTGATATTTGATTTGATCTCTTTGTCAGCAGAAGCATAATATATTATATTCATTTTCTTTCGCACCTCAAACAAATTGCTTGAACACACGATCAAATTAAATGAGATATAAAAACAATCTCTTAAATGAAGTAATGCTTATATGAACGCAACCACAATAAATAACCGCATGCACATCACAAGAAGCTTATCCGATCTTTAGTTTCTTTTATCAACAGCAAGTTGAGCGTTTACATTTCATTTTGTGTTTTTTACAATAAACACTCACACAATTTAAACTAACAATATTAAATTAACACAGTTTGTTCATTACAATCGCACGTTTTCTATTTGTTAGAAAGATTTCGTATTAATAGGAAAATCAATTATAAGAAATAGAAATTCAGAAACATGTAATGAAATTTACTGACTCGTTTTTTATATTTGAGTTTACCTATCGTCTGCTAATACACATAATAATCTTCAATTGTCCAGAAATAGACCCCTGGAAATCACACATATTTTACCCATATTTTGTAGAAAGCCACAAGTAAGAATTTTAGAAATTACCATCGATACGAAAAGTATGTCGACTTAGAACAATTAAGTATGATTTTTTATGAGTGTATGAATGGACAGAGGCAATACAATTTGAGATGAGCATAGACAGCAAAAATAATATGCAATATTTGTTTCTAATTTCTTTTCTTCGCACCTTTCAGCATATATCAAGTCACTCCACTGATATTTGATTTATTTTTGTGTCTTAAAGTCCACTTAAAATGCACATATGTAGTTATTCATGTATGTTATGTATGTTAATGTAAATATGAAAATAAGTTATCAGAAATGCTGTTTTTTTTATATGCTGATATTGACGAAATTGAATTGGTAGCAACAGCTTAAAAATTGTACATTTTATTGCCGTAAGAGAATGAATTTATCATCAAATGAAATAAATTTGATCTACGCATTGGAAACGAGAGATTTTATTATAAATTCCAAGTATGAAAACCATTTTGCATACCCACACACACACACATACAAGCATATCCATACATTTGTGTGTGTATATTTATGTGTGTGTGTGTGTGTAATATACAGCTATACTGATAAATTTGCAACATTAACAGTCAATTTCGGATGCCATCAAATATAAATGTTTGTTTACAACATGATTTTTATGATGTGAAATGTGAGGAGTCGTAACTGGCATAGAAGCCTCATAAATAATGGGAAGTGCAGTTTCAAATCGGCCACTAATGGAGGTGCTCAATTGATGATGAGGCAAGCAAAGAAAATCGCCACAACTTTATGTTGCATAATATTATTGACTGACTTCCTCACAAGCAGCGCCCAGCGCCAACGGCAACTCACAAGGCCAGTTAATGATGTGGACTGGGGACTGTGGTCTGGGGTGTGGAATTTGCACTGAGGGGGTGTATCCTCGGCGGGCTTCGTTGGCTGGTTAGAGGGGGGAGTAGAAGGCAATTGGCAAACATTCTAAAAGTTATTTGGCAGCTGCTCTTTGTGAAAGTAATGTACATACATTATTTGACTGCTGTTCCGTTGTCGTTATTGTTATTGTATATTGTATATTGTATATTATTATTATCATTATTATTATTATTATTATTATTTTTATGATTACTGTTATTGTTTTTGCATTTTAAACCAAATGGACTTTTATGCGTTTCTCTCAATGTACATACTCGTATGTATGTGTGTATACGTGTATGAATGTGCCTGTCTCTAAGTGTAGCTGTAGCTGTACACTTAGAAACAAAATCGCCCTAAATTGTTGTAAGCTTTTGCTGTCAATGGCTAGAAACATTTCTAAAATTTATGCTTGTGTCTTTCTAATATTCAGGGTGTCTATCGTTTTATTTATATTTTTTAGGGCGATTCTCATATTAGGACGATTTACTAAAATGTTTGTTCATTTTTTTTTCTGAGTGTATGCATGCCAAAAATTAGCCAACAATGATTTTGGCAGTCTTTGGCCGTACAATTTGATGCTGCCTGCTTTAACTGCCTGCCCATTTGCCCATCAATTTTACTTACTGTACAGACACTCAGGCCTCTCTAAACATTTCGCTCCCATAAAAAATACAAATTTCCGCATAAATTACCAGCTCAACATTTTTTGATGGGCCTTCTTCATCGTCCTCTTCTTCGGCTTCTACTTATTCCTCTACTTGTTGTTCTTATTGTTGCTTATGTGTAAACATAATTGATGCGTTTGAAAACATTTATACATATATACATATATATATATATATATTTATATGCATGTGTGTGTATAAACCCGTCCATAGATAAGAACAAAAATGGTTGAGTGTGAGTTGTAATGGTGCCGAAGATTTAATACCCTTGCAGACATGCTTCTACACATGCGTGAGCATCAAAATATTATTTCGAAGACAGGGACTTAATCCAAGAACATTTTCCTTACTCTCGACTTGACTTGACTTGACTTTTTGCACTTTGGATCAGGGTGTACCGAAACTAGAACTTTATCGACTTTCATAAATGGTATAAATGAAATTCAACATTTTTTAAGAGCCAGTTATTATTATACCACATAGTACAATAAAGTTGTCGAGAATTGAAATAATTTATAGCTTTTGCGATTCGTTTTCATACCCATAATTTGTAGCTGAATCAATGATATATTCTTGATATTTGAGTATTTATTTTCATTAATTTTTTACACCATTACTTTATTTATGTATGTTTGCTTATGAATATTCATAAACACTCACAGGCTGCGGGCTGATCAAAAAGAGTATTCAAACTCGTCAATTTTTGTTTGGCATCAAATGTTTTACTAAGCATTACGAATGATGTCTCAGTTTTATTAGTTGGTTATCAATGAAGAGACCGTGCTAGACAGGTATGTACATACATATATAAAAAGAAGGGTTGCAAATGTCACACATAGAGTGGCAGTGACCTATATATTAACATACTTAATATACATGCTAAAGGCAGGGATTATTATCGCATTGCCATCATTATGACGATTTAGACGATTTACACAGGCGCTGATAGATGGAAGGCTGCTTTCGGTTAGAATCGAGACACAATTCACTGATTAGTGCTGACCTCCAACCTTGAAGCGCCTGTTAAGCCAGATAAGCCACTCAGAAGTGGAACTACGCAACACATTGTGGAACTACATTTGACAATGATGCGAATCTCATCGCAGTCGAGTTCCAAATTCACAACTTCAAAGACGTGAAAAATGAAACTAACGCAAATCGTGCTGATCTGTGCGAGTGTCTGCCTCTGTCTATGCTTATGCCCCAACGGCGGAGAGGCGTTGCATCTGCGGCAGCGACGTGTGGCAAATGCAGCACCCGACGACGACAATCTGGCCAACGAACTGGAGGCGGTAGCGGCAGCAGCAGAGGACGACGACTCGGATGACGATGAGTCGGCGGCGAAATTTGTTTCGGATGTAACAACAACGGCCCAGCCGCTGGGCATTGTCTCCATCAAGGGTCGGGCCATTGCCATGGATCGAGCCCTGTGTCAGGTGCAATCGCGCTATCATCCGCACTATCCCAAGTGTCATCAATACTGCAAGAGGCTCGAGCATTGGATTGGTCAATGCTGGCGTGAAAGTTGCCACTGCATCTCCTAAGGCAACCGTAACCAGCTTCAGTTTCATCGTCAGTTTCTAAACTTTGTACTTATATAAATATAAGATTTGTTTTACAAAACTTCTAATTACTCACACTTGTGTTTGTTTGCTTGTTTGTTAGGTTGAACTTGTTTCTCGCACGTATCTTTGTTTGTTGCCTAGTCGATTTATCCTCTTAGATGTGCCCATTAAAGTTGAAGAACACTTTTTGGACGACTTCATCATCATCAGCAGTAGCATCAGTAGCATCATCATTGCCTGTGTCGAATTAACAAGTTTTCATCATTTTCTTAATTCTTGGCAAATTTGTTGATTATTTTTGGGCACTTTGCTAACTTGCACCTTTACTTTTGACTTTTCGAAGCCGCTCCAAGTTGCTCCCAGTATGGAAATGGAGGCATCAATTATGCAAATTGATTTTAACTATATATTTACACAGACTTGTGGCATGGAATTAAATATTTCATCTGCCTACAATAAGTCAAACTCATTGGCAGAGTTTAAACTGATTTATTAACGATCAAATACTTGAAAGTTCGCATTTTTTGAGTTTTATTTTAATAAAATGGCTTGGATTTCGATTAAAACAATTATTCAAAATCAAAGACAAATAAGAAACAAATATAGAACAAAACAAAAAAGTCTCAATTATATTCTATAATAAATTAAAAAACAAAAAAAAATTAATATCCGATATTTTAAGAATTATAAGCCAGCAAATAAAGTAAAGTATATTAGTGCAAATCGATCAAAATCAGACTGGCAACAGAAGTCAATTTAAGTTCAAATCAGACTAAATCGACTGAAAAGCATATACAAAAATATCGCAAGTATTGGTTTTTAAGTGGTTGGGGTAGGGGACAGGAGAAGGAGGAGGTGCTTTGCAGCAGTATTGTACTATCATATGTGCAAATGGAAGAGAAACAAAAAAATATATCTATGTAAAACCGCACACATTTCGCTTGCTTTCCTCATGTGTGTGTATGTGTGTGTGTGTGTGTGTGTGTGTGAAGGGTGTGCGAATGAAACTCTTTCATATGGTAATTTCAGAGTAAACAGTACTGGCCAAAAAAGCGCGACCAGAACATGCCGAAAAGGACCACATGGACGTATGGACAGACAGACGGGTGGACAGACGGACGGACAGTCAATAGAGGAACATCTCTGAATATGCATACGAGTACATGTAGCGACTGACAGCTACTAATATCACATGTGTGTACACACATACACACACACACACACACACACACACATATGCAGCTATTTATACCATGCTGCTGCAACTAAAATGCTCTGGTTACTGTTTTTACCTTTGCTGTTGTTGTTGTTGTTCCACTTGTTTCAGTTGTTGTTGTTGTTGTCGTTGCTTTAGTTGTAGTTGTGTCTGTTACTGTTGCTGTTGCTGTTGCTGCTGTGCATAGTAAGCACACAAAATGCATATTCATGAACTAAGTGGCTGCATTTCAGCGCGTTAATTTTTGTAAAGCTTCTTTGTGCAAATTGTGAGCATTAACAATTCTATTTTCTATGCTTTTTTGTGTTTTGAGCTTTGTATTTTTCTTCTTCTTTTTTTGGCAATGCCACTTCCACAGTGCCGTTAAAAAGTATGCGTCTCGTATTTGCATTTGCTTTCACACACATTCTAAAAATTATAATTACGCCCAGGCACTCGTACGACTAAATAATGAATATAGTATCAGATGTGACTCTTCTGCTTGTTGTGTTATATTTATTTCGACAGAAATTAATTAGTCAAGTTATGTGCAACTAATGCAAGCATTTGGTATAAGCTGCTACCTGCCAAAATAAAAGTTACGCGAAGAATTCTTAGTGAAGTGTATACAAATATATATATATATATATATATACATATATGTATGTTTCTATAACTGTCATCCGCTATCACTAGCCGGGTATCAATTAAGGAGGCATCCAATAAATGATTGCCATCAGTTGACATTAACAAGGAATGGCCATGGATGGATGGCAACATTATTAGCCCATTTGATTGATCTGATTGTGTGCGCCCTTAAAATTTAATGAGCTACCAGAAATGCCAAAAATATGCCCAAGCATTGGATTCGATATTCGGGCTGCTTTCAAATAATGCCAAATGGCAAATGCCAAACGTCAAACGGCAAATGGCAAATGGCACACGTCAAATGGTTTATGTGGGCATGTGTCTAAATGCCCCACAAAAATAATAATAATAATTATAATGAATTATAATATTTAAAGCTACAAAATTGAAATGTAAGTGCATATAAATTGAAGCTATTTATTACATATGCTTATCATTGGGCATATTCCAGTCGAGCCATCACAGCAAACAGGCTTTTTCCAACATGTTTGCTCAGCACTTGTGCTGTGTGTGTTTTTGTGGGACCGGCTCAACTGATTTAGCTCAATGATGCGACACGTCCCTCACGTTGATAAGGGTCTCAGCAGCAGCAGTCGTTGTCAACAGATAATGACAACAATAACAGCAACAATAAGTAGCAGCACAGGAAACATGAGTTTGTTATTTTTACCAACATGCTAACACCGCTTCACGGTTTGGAAGAATGACTCTAAAATTGCCATAGGATGCTTTACTGCAAGGTGCTTCCATTGATAACTGCACTTAAGAAAAAAAATTGCCCAACCTGTTTTCCATCTATCATTCAGAAAGTATATTTTTAGAAGGAATACTTGCGTCTTTCTGAAAACCAGCGTTTTTCTATTCTTAATTCTAGGATGCACTTTTCTAAAATTTAGAAGCGTCTTCAGTTGTGCACCTGGTGCAACTGCTGATCCATTTGGTTTATCTGAGTTTTCTGTGTTCAATTTGTCCTTAACCTTCTTGGCATGGCGTTCAGCTGATTTTGTTCTACTGTTCAGAATTAACCGAGGACCGCAAAACATTTTTTCACACTGACAACACTCACTCAAATATGAAATAGTGACCGTGAAATTTGTACGAAGAACGTTTTTATTTGCTGGAAACAAAATATAATATTCGATTTATCGAATTCAACTGAAAACCTGAGCTACAAGCTTACAAAATACGAACGATGTTTCATTGTTACAACCTATCCTTCTAGCCTATTTAAATTTCTTGAGCTGTAAACGTATTTCCAAATTGAATTGCAGTATTACTCGAACGGCCATGTTTTGACCAGCAAATGTAAACTATTTATTAAATTTATAGGTATTAATGCAAATTCAGCAAATGATTGCACCCAGTACTAAATTCGTATTATAATGGATTAAAACGTTGTTGCCTTCTACAAGCATCCTTAGCAAAATAAGCATCGTGGGAGCCGCAGCAGCGGAGGAGGCAGCAATACTACACTCAGAAAAAAGATAATGGTGTGAGTTACAATTCAAATATCGACATATTTTGTGTGCCTAGGGCAGCTCACTGCATTACACAGAAAGTAAATTTGCATAAGGATATGTTGTATCTCTCTTAAAACCGGGGTTTTCCTTTTCCACATTTCAGGAAACATTTTCCTAAAATATTTGTACATATTTTATATTTGATATTTCTATGTGCACACAGAATTCTAGCACTAGATTATTACTTATATTATTAATAATCGTTAGCAATTTAATATTAGGACTTCAGATAGTTTATAAAAATTCATATCATTTAATTTGAAACCACATTTTTTTAGTTCTCAGGGACAGTTTCATTTCGACGCGATTTTCCCAATGTCAGATCGAATTTTTTTGGGAGTGTAGCTGCTGCAAAGTTCGTAGCCAGGTTCGATCAAATTTGGGGCAGACGAAGTAGGTTGAGTGGGGCGAGTGGGGATGAGAATACTGTGTGCATGTAAATTTTAGCCAGATACAAAGCATACATATCGTATAATTCATATAAATTTGTTGGGCACAAAACTCTCCCCGGGGTGCATTTAACTAAACGCAGCAAAAGCTGAAGTCGAAGTCGAAGCTGAAGCTGAAGCAGAAGCAGAAACTGAAGCCGGTTGACTGCTCGTGGCAATTATAAATTGTTGAAAATAATTTCATTAAAAATGTAAAAAGCGGCATCAAATGGAAAAGTGTATTATTAAAAGCCAGAGGCCGGCAGGAGGACCTATGCCTGAAGTTAGAAACTTGAAGCAGCAGGAGTCTGAGCATCAGCAGGAGCACAAAGCCGTAGACCGGCCAACGTGGTCGTACATATTGGCAGTCTTTCTCTTTATCCGTCGTGTCCATGTCCATGTTCATGTCCATGTCCGCGTCCGTGTCTGTGCCCGTGTCCCCATCCATTTTCGGTGTTGGCTACGTGCTGCCATTAACTTACCTTTTGTCCTGCTCCCACTCACACACCAAAAATACATTGTCTTTGTTGTTGTTGTTGTTGTTGTCGTTGTCGTTGTCGTTTTTGTTGTTCGAACTTTGACTTCCTGTGCCCGAAAGGTTTGCACTTTGCGCCTCCGCCATTTGGCTTGCAAATTTAATGCGTTCGTAAATTTCCAACTGAAATTTCATTTGCGTTAGTTCATTTCGAGTGCTCCCTAGCACACCTGCCCGGCTGCCCTCCTCCCACCCGCCCCGCTTGACCCCGTTGCTAGTTAACAGTTGGTATGTATGTATGTATGTTTTTATGGCCATCATTTGAATATTAGCTGGCGAAAAATGTTCCAAGTTTTGTTCATTTTGCTGACCACCCGCGCCCCCCAAAACCAAAAAAAATCTCAAAATGCGTGTGGCATTTTTCGGATGCACAGGAAATTAAATGGTAAACTTGACATAAATCGGTATCCAGTGCAGTTCGCACCCAAATATACCAATGTTCAATGCTCAACTCGAAGCAGATATATGTACATATACATTCATGATCAACATCGATAGCCGAGTAGATAAAGTCGATAAGGTCGAAGCATGTTTTTGATTGCTTGTATTTAAATCAAATTTTCATATTTTTTTACTCATATCTTAAGCATTTTTCTCTTACATTTTCCAAAACATATATACTGGAAGAACTATAGACTCAGACAGATCGCAGGGCAAGACACACTTGACATAAAGTACGAGAAGGCGGCAACAGTTGGCATTATTGTATTTTGACTAATTTGCTGTAAATTATGTTAGCAGTGCTGATAATTTATAATATATATATATATGCACATATTTTTCAGAACGCAGCTCGTTAACTCAATGAATCCAGTGTGTGTGTGTGTGTGTTGATTGTGCTTATTAGCACGCACAGTTGCTGCTTGGCCAACATGTGGTATGAGTAATGGGCTTAAAACAGAGAACGCAACCGAGCACCTAAATATAATACAGACTGTTTATTCGCGCCGTTTACTTATCATGAGTGCCAATGAGGAGGGTGGTTCTTCAAAAGAAGTCCCTTCTAGGAGGACCAGGAGACGGCAAATGTTTACTTAAAATTCATTTTAAATGTAATTATTGACGCAAATTAAGCTTGCAAACAACCCCCAAACAATATGCAAAATGCCTTAGAACCATACGTGTACTGTACGATGTTAAAGATTCCATGAAATAGGATAGTGTTACTAACTATTAATAATATTATTGCAAATTATTCTTTTTTGTAATTGAGCGGAATTGGAACGCGGAAATATCCAAACAAAAACAAAGACAATTAGTTCACCGATATTTAATTGTTTTAAGCAGCGTGTCAAACCGGAAACAGGACGCAAGCATAGTTTGAGAACCAGTTACAGGAACCGATTCATAAGTTCTACCGAAGCCTTTTCAATTTACGTACCGCAACCGGAAATGAAATACGATTCGGGTTTACACTCAGCCATGAAGTTTAGTGAAGTTTTTTTCTCGCTTTACTGAAGAAAAGTTATTACATAGTAATTACAAAAGGATATCTTATAAATGTCGTTCTTAAGTTCCTTACGATTTCAGCAAAAGCTTATATCTACTATAGCCAATAAAGAAAGACAATCATTGCTTAACGAAAAGCCTTCGAATTATTAAAATAAAACTCGAAAATACTTTGAAACATTTGTTTTGCCCAAAAAAGATTCAAATTCATTTTCTTATGACTAAAAATAGTAATTATTATTAACTGTAAGCACAATAAATACGATCACATGTTAAAAAGTTTTGTTAAAATATTTGAAAATATTTGGGTTTGTTTCTTCCGCTGCCGCATTTAGTTAAAGTTTGGACGGTAATCGCAATTTAATTGCATTATGTCAGTGGCATTCCAAAGCCTTTCCAATTTGATTAAAATGAAAACTAACAGAAAATCCAAAAAAAAACAGAGACTAAACAGCTAAAACCAACAAGCATTTAACAAAAATTAGGCGGGCACATCAACAAAAATACTGCAAGTGCAAAATAACAAAATTAAATGTGCAAAACAAAAAAAGAAACAGCAAAAAATATCTGTAAATTAGCTTAAATTTTGCACGCACGAATGCAACGCAGTGGCAGCCAAAAGTGGCCCAAGAGCCGACTCCAGTTGGTAAGTGAAATAATTGCTGGGGCAGGAAACATTAACTGACTGAGTGAGTGACTCAACTCGATTCAACTCGATTCGAGTCTCGACTCCACTCAACGCAAGGCAACTCAACTCTCAAAACAAGGCAACTCAATTCAGGGCTTCAGTTAGTAGAGATTGTTCGACTGGCAGTTACCCTGTGAGCTGCCTCCCCTCACACAAAGCGTTACTCAACCAATCCAATTGTGTACGTGATTTCTTTTCTTTCTTCATATTGCATGCCCATTCACCCAAATGGAATATGCCCATTTGTTTTACACATCTGAGGGTATTAATATGAATCGACAAAAAAAAGAAATGAATAAATGCAGAGTATTCGTGTTGACGGAGCGCCCAAAGCGTTGCACACTTCACTGCGTCCAAGCTGACGCTGTGCAGAAGTGGGAGTGGAGTGGCGGTTTGAGGGGACGATGGCTCTGGAATGTACTTAAGGAGTCCGGAGTGCCGAATGCGGCTGTCTGCTGGCTGTCTTACACGACACGGTTTACCATCTTAGCCCATTCCCATTGCCGGCAGGGTGTTTTTTTTCCATGCTGATGAGTTTGAGTCGCGGTGCCAGGCGCAGATAAAAATTCATTTCACAAATGAGCTTCATGATGGCCAAAAGCAAATACTCCACGTTAACTGGGCTCACACATGTACACATATCAATATTTTACGCATCTGTTAATCAGCGTTTCTTCACAGAAGCATTCTCAATGGACCGTCAGGGAGAGCGAGGATATATTAAAATGAAATACAATAAGTACACATACCTGTACAGTATGGCCTGCTGGCAGCTGGCACATTTTTTATTTAATAATTCCTTAAGCAGACAACTCAAAATACATATTTTGTATACCTTTGTGGAAGGCATTATAATTTTGGCAGACGCGAGCAGACTCCCCTAAACAAACATATAGCATTTGTTTAAAACATACAAATATTAAAATATATCGTGCTGCAAATAAAAATTTAATTTCTACAAAGGTATATAATATTCTGTGTGCCCAAGATAGCAATAATTTCTTGTTTAAAGTAACAGATACATTATTCAACCTCTTGCAAATATGCCATGACAATAGTCTCGTCACCAGGTAAATTAATAACGCAAAATATTTAATGCCACAAAACGTTTAGTTGGGAAATAAATCGAGATTATTATTATACAAATCAATAGCAATAAATGCATTTAACTGCAATCAATATAAATAAATACCTTATTAAAATTGTAACTTATTTAAATGTATATTAAATAAAGTGCAACACTTTCTTTGAAAATGCTTAATCTCACGTTAAATCAACTTAATTAATTTAAAAATATATACGAGTATATATTTTGGTTGACGTTATTTTATAATTATGTTGCCAACAGAATAGCAGCCAAATAGGAGTAAACATTGTTAAAGCATCATAATTTGGCTATTTCGGATTTCCAATCAATGAGCATTTACGAGCAAAATATAAGCACGGACTCCGTTACTCTTTCAATTGGTTCAACAATTTGCGAGCTTATTTATTCATATTTGATAGCTTGAGCAGCAAAAATGTTCAGTTAAACGCTTGCCTCATTGTTGTTGCATCCATACAACCATACAACAGTCGCGAAAATGAACACAACGACATCAGCTAACCTCGAAAATTTCCAATTCGATTCCAATGTGTACTACGCGAACCATCTCCTCACCGGATGCAGCACTGATAGCGGAACTTGTACTATTTGCACGAGAGGGGGATACAGGGGGGGTGCTAGGTGCAGAGGAGACTGCGGTTGCGACTCTTAATGTAAAAGTGGAAATGTGCGAGTGTGCCTCACCAAATATTTATGCTGGGCACTCGAATATTCAGTGAGCAACAAATCGACACTTGGCCAGCAATTGCATTTAAATAGTTTTTCATTTGACTGGGCAATTTGCGTTGTATTTTGGTTGCCTGACCATTATTTTGGGCCATTTTTCTAACGGCCATCATTTTGTGTTTTCGGCATTTTGTGCTTGTTTTTTTTTTGGCATTTTGGAATGCTGTGCGATTTTGTATTTGGTTTCGTTTTAAAATTTAAATGGGAACAACGATAATAATGGTGTACAAAGTATAATAAGTATATATAACAGGCAGATGTAAAAATCAGCAAATTCATAAGGGATCAGAATCAAAGCAGTCCAATAATGTGTGTCCACTGTGTGTATAAGATGTGTACGCCTTATGGACAGTGTATGTCCTAGTCGAACTCGTCGAACTCGTCTACGGCATACAGCACACTTCATTTTTCTTTCGGCTTCGATTTCAGTTTTGGCCCACTTCAAAGTGCTGCTGAATGCGCAGCGTCAGTGGTACAATTTCTTGTCATTTCCTTGAAAAAATAATTGTCATGCTGTTTTTTGTATTTTTATTGATATTGTTGTTGATGATTGTTGTTAATTGTACACTTTTTGCATAGTTTGAGGCGCTGCAAAAGCTTTTGGACGCTGAGAAAGCGAATTCAACAAATTTCAGACAATTGATGTCGCAATAAAATAGATTTATTTGAAATGTGAAATCAATGCGCATTTGAAGGACAACTCAAAGTCGGTTAAATAATAAAAATGATGATAGCTCCGCTAGACGATATTTAATGTTATGACTACAACTAACAGTGTTGTATCAAGCATCCGACCCGTTGTCCCTGCTCAAATAGCTACATTTACAAACACAAATGGGTCAAGTTTCGGAAAAAAAAAATCAATTAACAAAGTGGAAGTCTTTCTTCAGTTCTCGGCCAGCAGATACCCTGTTTCATAATTATGTCAATCATCGTGTGAAGCCGAAACGAATTTAGATTCCGATTTCGGTAAGAATGATGCATTTCTCCAAAGCTATTTTTAATATTTGGTTCCGACATTTTTACCTTACTCTACTGTTAAATATGGTAGCAAAAGTACCTAGTACATTTTCTTAATGAGTGATAAAATGAGAATGCAATCAATAGTGATATTTGTAAAAGATACCCTTTACTAATATAACAACCCTGAGAATAATAAAGATATGTGCATATCATTGATATCAGTGCAGATTGGGGTCGATAATTGTTGTGCACTGTATACTGAGTATCTACTAGTTCACCAATTGTGCTGTATGACAGTCTTGTTTGATTTTATTATATATATATATATATATATGGTTTTCTTTTGGGTTGGGGTTATGTGTATTCCCTTGTCCAATTAAACGCATTTTTCTGCCCACCAAAAAGCAACAACAAACTTTTTTGATTAAAATTTAAGAAAGTTGTGTTTTTTTTTGTTTTGTTTGTTTGAAGTGGGCAACTGGCCATAAGTTTTTGGTGGGATAACCAACCAACAAGTGGCAAACTGTGAGTGGCTGGACTTAGGCGAGGAATTTTTCTTGTTTTTGTTGTTGGGTGGAGCTGCGTAAGCAAAAGTACGAAATAAATTACAATAACAATAAAACGAAGTGGCTGGCTAACGTTCCTGCCACGATGCTGTGACGTGGCTGTTACAATTGCAACAGCGCCTCAAGTTGTTTACTGGCAAAACTTTAACCAGAAAAATTACAACATCGCCGCAAATTATCTGCGCCAGTGTCGCAGCTCAAGTTGAAGCCATAGCCGGGCGGCACACAACAACAGCAGCAACAACAAATTGGCATAATTTCAATGTGAAACTTATTCAAAGTCAATTGTTGGCAGGCGGTGCGACGTGCGCTCAAAATTAGCAGCAGCAGCAGCAGCAGCGGCAGCAGCAGCAGCGGCAGCGGCAACAGGAACCAAAGTGCGGCAAGCCGTCAAGCCACGCCCAATGTGGCCATAACGCCCCCCACACACACACTCACGTTTAGCAGCAGCAACAGCAACAACAATGTTGTTGCTGTCAGCAGATCCAAATGAGCATTTGAAACATTTTCATGGAAAACTTTTTCTTTGTCCACGTCCGCTTGCTCGCGTTTTATTTCACTTTTTCTTCCAACTGTATGTATATATATATTTATATATATATTTATATATATATATATTTATTTATTTTTCCTTCTTCTTCTTCTTTTCTGCTTTCTCGGTAGCGCGGAAATCGTAATGAATAATTTTGCTTTTAACTGTTTGGGGAGTCCGACAGCAACAACGACAACGACAACAACGACTGAGGCACAAAATCTGAATTCGTATCTGGTTCGGATCGTCAATGTGGTACTTAGTTGTGGCTGTTGGGTTAATTTTTTGGTTTGGTTTGGTTTGGTTTCACTTTGGTTTTGCCTGTTGACAACTTGATTTTACTGGCACTGAGGCACAAGCAGTGCCAGTGGCAGTGTCAGGGACAGGGGCAGGGGCACGAACAGAGCTGTCATCTAGACCACAATTGAGGTAATACATTGCAAATGTGTAAGTGATTGGCAAGTGTGCAACAATTTTAGCTCTTGTTTAGAGCTGTCAACAATATTTACAAGTTTGGCTTAGATGTGATATGTTGTCGCTTAATGATATACAACATATATGCAAATGAGAATCAAACTATATTTAATGCATACAAATGTAAAGAGAACTATTTTATTTTATTAAGTATTACAATCAATCTTTGCAAATTTTTGAACTAATAATATAACTTATGAAATGTATCTATAGAAAACCTAATTTATTGCGATTGATGCGAATTGACTACAGCCGGTTGGACAAGTCAGGTATTGACGCTGATTAACATATATATAGTATATATAAATTCCCTCTGCCTGGTATAGACTTTTGTACAACTTCAGTAGGCGTTTTTCTTTTGACCATTTCAAATGGATTCAGGATATAAAAGTAAGGCCAACACTTGATGCGACTTGACCGCATAGTCAAAGCCATTTAAACCAGTTCAGATGCTTTTCTGTGCTGACTGCAACCGGTTGGCCATGCAACTGTTGTTGCTGTTTCACCCATTGATGCAACAACTGCAACAACGGGCAGCTGCGCACTTCCGTGGCAATAAGCAGCCAGCCAGATTCGCTGGCTTCCTTTTGGGATCACAACTGGTTTTGAGCCAAAACAACTTTAGCTGGATTTGTTGCGCTGATTTAGTTTCGTCTGCCCACTCGCATCGATTGCATAATGCACTTCAAATTGCTTTCTTTTTGGATTCACGCACTGCGTTTCCTGACACGTCCATGGATCCAGCTCTTAACACATAGTTGCACCGAGTGAGCTAATTAGTTGCCAGCCATCCAGACAGGCAGCCAGGCAGACAGACAGACAGACAGACAATCAGACAGTCAGACAGATACCTGGCCTCCTTTTTTGGTTGTTAGCTGGAATTGCATGAATATGGCCAACATCAGCAGCAGCTAGCCAACCAGTAATCATGACATTCCATTTGATGGTTATGAAATGATATAAAATTTAATGACAAACCAAATATTTGCACAATTTGATTCCCGACTGGCTCAGCATAATTGCACGAATTATGTGGCAATTTCGACAAAGCACATTTCACAGTTGCCTCTTATGCAAATCTGATTAATATGCAATTTTTGTTAAATTATATTCGAGAACATTAAAACAGAACAATTGCAAGTTTTCGACTATACGATACTCTGTTTGCTCTGTTTACTCCACATTGGCCACAAAGTATTTTTTGAATTGCCACAGCAAAAACATATAATTTATATATTGAAGATCAAGGCTAACTGAAACCAATCATTGATATAGATAAAGTAAGTATATTGGATTGAGGCGTAAGTGCCCAACTCGCAGAATCTGATTACACTCATTATATATATATATATACATATATATTTTTTATTGCTATCATAAATTGATTTGTATTGATCTTGGTCAAGAAAGGGTCGCAGATGATTCTTTCTGTATGTTCCATCATTTTGAACAACTTCATTATACCCTTTCGACACATTTTCAATGTGTTCATGACATTAAAATATTTTTAACGAATTGCAATTTAAATTTTATATATGGGACTTAATTTTATTTCATTTGGCTTCTGCTTTCATTCAGCCTTAAACATATTGGTTAGATATTATCAATGTGTGTGCGTGTGTGTGCGTGTGTGTGTGTGTGTAGAACAAATGTTTTGTCAGCGATTTATAAATATTTCAAGGTTAAAGTAACTGTTCGCCATAAATTCTGGCAACGCATTTCTCATTAGCATACACTCATGAATTTAAGCCTCCAATTCTGAGCCATGCTACCAAATTGGAATAAATCTGTATTTCGATATTATAGAATTGCCAACGAATCTGGTTCAATTTGATATGCATGGAAATTGGGCAACTTCCTCCGTTTAACGAGTTGCTCTGTAAACAGCAGCTCTAAAATAATTTAAAATGGCAACGCAACCAAGTTTGAGAAGATTTTAAAATGCCAAAAAGCAAATGGAGAAAATAATGATTCAACAATTTAAAGTGTTGTTGGAATCGAAAGTTTTTGAACAGAATCTGGGCGACTTGGTTATCTAACAACAGAATCTGGGCAACTTGTTAGATAACCAAATTAGTTTAAAAATAAAAAAGTTGAGTCCAATAAAATTCTATTATTCAGACAACTTATACTGCTTATTTGTCATCGAGACAAAGAGACAATCTGCAACAATCTTGCACCTACAGCATTGCAAATAAGTTTGGTATGCGCAACAATTTCCAAGAATTTGCCGCCGCTGAAAGTCCAAAATGTTCAAAAGCTTTTAAGTCCAAAAAGTCTTCTTAACTATTACATTTCGAGCTGTGTCTGTCAGGTGTGCATATCCAACTGGAAACTAGAGCGGAACCGTAACTGGAATAATATACATATCTAAACATATATTTATATCTATATTTATCTTATATATATTTATATGACTGCCAAAATATTTGGTCATCTTAATTTTTCTTTACTCTTGTTGAGCCAAAAAATGACCGAATACTTCACATGTATGTTCAGCACTTGATGCACATTTGGGCACAAGCCAGGACGAAGGATGTGCGGATATTACTAACAAGGAGCGGCATAGAAGAGAAAGTGATAGAAAGCGCGAGAGCGAGTCAATTGTTGTTCCAGCACATTGTAATCCTTGTTCTGGGTGTGTGTGTGTGGTAGAGGAGTGCTTTCAACAGTCACCGGCTCGTCAGCAGGACGAACCACAGCTGCTGCCGCTTCTGCCCTAAAGCCTTTTGTTATTTTCCAGTCAACGTTTGCACTGCTAATTATAACTCTTTTACACCGGGTACCCAGCTACCGCCTGGCAACAAGAATAACAACAACAACAATAAGCGTAAGTATTTTAGAAGCAAGTGGCAAGTGGCACCACACTGCAGCCATCCGGCTCGCAGATTCTTTATTTCCGTATATGTTGTGCCTTGGCACAAGCTTTAAACTTGCCACTTGCCGCATTTTATGCGAGACTGCAAATTGGGGCTTTCATTTGATGTAACATGGGCATTTTGGACATCGTTGTTGTTGTTGTTGATGTTGCTGTTGCTGTTGCTGCTGCTGCTGCTGTTGTTGTTGCTGTTGTTGTTGTTGTTGCCATGCAGAAGTAACAGTTAAGTTTTACTGAAAGCCACTTGATTTTATTAGGAACGCTCATAAAGTCGTCCTCGTAAGCGCTTCGCTGAGCAACAACGCAAAGTGTGCGTAGGCACTGGTGAGGTGGTTGAGGGGAGGGGTTGGGAGGTGGGGTAAGTTGCGGCAAAACCCGAAGTAAGCGCTATGGTGGCTAGTGGAGATGGTGGAGCACTGTTGCATGGAATGGGATGCTGAATGTGCTCAACAGTTTTTATAGTGCCAAACTCTTAATGGATGTTAAATTTGCAATGCTCTTGTGTAATAATAGGCCCCAATATGGCGAAAATGAAAGTCAAAGTGCGACACGCAGCGACAGAAAGAGAGAGAGAGAGAGAGAGAGAGAGAGAGAGGGAGAGAGGGAGAGACTGAGAGAGATAGATAATTGGAAAGTGGGATCTAAGTGGGTATTTAATTGTGCATACGCATCAACTTCTACTTAATCTAGATGCATTCTCAGTTGAATGACAAGAAGAAATAAACGCAGCCAATGCATTCAACAATTTCAATTACTCTGACTTTAAGTACTATACGCAAATGAAATTGCTGTAAGAATAACGTCAACAAAGAAAACTCTACAAAAAACTCATCGGGATAATTAATTGAATAAAATTAACGACAAATTATGTACTCTGAAAGCTATTTCAACTATTGTTTCTCTCCGTTTTTATTTAAGTGTTTTTTTATATAAGCTAAGACACTTTTCAATAATGTGGCTGTGTATCAATTAAATATGAATAGAAAGGATGTGAAGCAGGGTGTCAAATAGGATACAGATCCAGAAACGTAAGATTCGTAAAAAACGAAATGCACCTTTTTTATAATTTTGAGTTCTGTGCCTTGTTTGACAGACAAAATAAAAATGTATCTGTGATGTATGCTAAGTACAAAAAAGTACATATTGATATATATGTACATTATGTGTTATACATTAATTCTGCATCCAAATGTAAAAGGACGTCTTCCTCAAAAATTCCGAGAAACTCATGTTTTCAGTTTTTCTTTTATGTTGTGTTAAAATTGAAATTCAAACTGCTGCATGCATCTTCACCAAAAATGATGCCATTTCGTAATTATTTTCAAGCTAATGAAAGTTGAAATGCAAGAAGGGCGTGTAAATCATCTGCATAAGGATTAAAAAATATGACCTAAGAACGCAATAAATCGCAAATGCAAATGTGGAGCACAAGCTCGTAAAGTGGGAACAGACGTTAATGGCAATAGCAAGAATAGAGTGGACAACCAGAGGCAAGCAGCAAAAATATGAGTGGGTGGCACGAGGCATGTGGCATGGATGGCTACTGCACAAGTTCAAAGAATGACAGCAACACGACCTGCAACAGACAGCAGCAAGCTGAACGATGAGGGCAGTTGGTGTGGATGGTGAAAATTAAAGGGGGCAAAGGGGATATAGCAGAGTGGATGCTGCGTCGGTAACTAAACGCAACACCAGCGACCTTATGCTGCTCCTGTTGTTGTGGCTGTGGCTGTTGCTGTTGTTGTTAAGTAGAATTTGCATTTTGCCGCAGCAAAGTGAAAAACGAAAAAACTTGGCAAAGAGCCGCCAGCGACTGCTAATTGGTTACAATTGCTGTTGCACTTGATGGGCGTCCAGCTTGCTAGCTACAAAGCTGACCAACAACAACAACAACAACAGCAATAACTATAACGGCAACAGCAACAGCGCTGACAATGGCCAAGGCCGCTAAAGATAATCAGTCGATTATGGCCATGATTATGCTCTCACTCTGCAGCCAAACAAACAAACAAGCAAACAAACAGACAAACCAAATAAACAAATGAACTATAGCAACAATAATCTAAGATCAGGTGCTTGCACCCAAACTGTAAGTTGCATGTTGCATGCCGCGTGCCACGAGCATGCCTATAAAATGCAGCGCCAACACATTGCGCATTTCACTCTCACTTTGTTAGCTAACACGGCCAGTCAACATAAACGTGCCACCTGCGACTTGCAACACACGCTGCGTATGCGTTATGTTCAAGCAATACAAATTTGATTAACTTAAACGCAATGTTTCCGATTTTTTTTATCGTGTTTTTTGTTCTATTTTAAAACAGTGTAAATAGCTCAACAACAACAAACAAACAAACAAACAAACTGCATACGTTTTCTGTTAAGTGGCAAAAATAATATACAACATTAAATATAAAAAGTGACTGTGAATAATGTCGCCCACAAAGGTGAATAATGACTATATTAAAAAATAAATAGAAAACAAAAAATCAGTTTTTTGCATTTTTTACGCACTTGCATTGCAGGTGTTAATAGATGCTCGTTGATTAACTTTGGTTTTAGTTCATTTATAAAATTAGCCGTTGTTGCTTAATGTGTTTTATGCAATATTTAGTGTGTAGCACAAAGTACTGAATTAAAAATTACAACCTGTCCTGCATGTGTACGAATGAAAAACAATTTAATGGAATTCATTTAGTTGTTCAAACAACTGAGGTTTTTAGGGACAATTATGTAGGACATATAATTAAATTGCTTTTCGTTTCACTAAAAGCAATTTACATATTATCAATAAGTAACGCAAAGCCACACATAATTCCACATCAATTCAAATTATCTCATTTAGACACTAAATTACAATGAATATAATATCAAATCATATTAATCCGTACACTTTTCACCAATCATATCGTTCAACATTTTACGGCAACTAAAACTGAGTTAAAAGTTATCCCAAGTCTTTTTACAGGCGTTGGAGCTAATGGTATTAACTATCGTTAGATTAGGTAATAAAATCATCAAATTAGTTTAGAAAATGTACTCGTTAAGATGGCTCAAATGACTGATTAAACCACAAATATCCTAGCGCTTATGAATAATACAGACTTGTTATTCCAATACTCGTTTGTGCAGCAGAGTTTTGAGTTATGAGAATGGGCAGACAGACAATGTTGATTTTCTATGTATTAACTCAACAATTAAAAATTTAAGTGTAAATTGCAGTTGGCCAGAGACACCAGTTCGCATACAAGCCAAATTTATCCGTAATCACAAACGAAAAGACTTAATTAAATTGTCAAAATTAAATCTTGATAGGACAGCGCAGACTAAGAAGCTACTTTGTTCAACTAAGTATAAACATGTTATAGACTCAATCTTACCGAGATCCTTGAAATTGTGCCAGAGAAAGGGTTTAAGCAAAAAGCTATAGATCGAATAGGTCGCAGTGCACATGGCCAATAATAATATCAAATCAAACGTCAGAAGAGTGTTATATTTTACTCGAAATGTATCTGTATTTATATTCGTGACTATTCACTGTTGTTGGCTTAATTCCACAATTGTTGTTGGTTGTTTAGCATTATTAAATTTCCGTAGTACGTTTCGTAAGTTGAAAATTGGCAGACATTTGTCTTTTTGATTTACTACTCCCTCTCTTTTTCCATTTCCATTTATACTTCCCGGGGATTGCATCTGCCGGCTGGCACGCAATCCGATTGCATTTCTGCTTTTGAAGCTGCAGTGTGGAAAGCAAATTATAAGTTATAAATTCACTGGGTGTGGCTAAACATTTTGAACTGTGATCAGGTTCGTTGAACGTGGCACAGAGAGAAGTTGCTGCTGATGCTGCTGCTGCTGCTGTTGCTGCTGCTTCTTCTGCTGCTGCTGCCACTGCAGATAGTAAATAGTTTTTAATTATGCTATGTAGTGCGAAAATAATTGCATTTGCAACAGCAACAATAACAATGACAACGAGAGCAATTTGTTTATTGTGTACGGCTCTCACATTAATTAATTTAATTGCATTTATAAATCGATTTAATGAAATTGATATTGTGAAATTACAAAGCAAAAATGCAGCATGCAACATTAAACATGATATATGAATCAAGTCTTAATCAAATGTTTTTACGCTGCACTCTTTCAGTCGACATTAGCCGGTTCATTATGCCACATTAAGTGCCACAATTCGTATAATGCGCTAAATTTATGTTACCATGTTGTAACTTCTGCATGTATATTTATATATATATACGAGTATATATATAAATATGGTGCCAATTAAAGTTAAATATAAATGTTGTCGCTCTCTCTCTCTCTCTTTCTCTCCCTCGCACAGCTTGCAGTGCTGCTCATTTGCTGCATGCACCTGGGACATGCCACAGAGCTGGAAACGAAGCCAACGGTCACCCAAGTTGAGCCAGTTGCGACAACAAAACTAACAGCCAGCGTTGAGGAGCCAAAAAGTAAAACCGAAAAACGTGATTCCTCCGACCAAACAGGTCAGTTGCAAAAAGTTCTCTAAAAAAAAAAAACAAAACCAGGAAACTAACACTAGAATACATGCTTACTGCAATTCATTAGTGATTTGAATAATAATTTGCCAAAAATTAAGTTTATAGCAATTTAACAAGTTGAATTTAATGCAGCTACCGTGTACACCAGCAAGCCAGCCAAAGAAACGCCATTCCGTTCAATTTTCCCATCGGCAACATACTACGAGGCCGCAGAGAGCGGTCCCATCTTTGAGCCAACAACGTTGCGTTATACGGCAGCCGATGCAGCACCGCAGGTATGCAGCAGCAACATCAACAGCAACAGCTACTGCAACATACCGCATTCAATTGTATTTAATGAACTCAACTCGACACTTGCAGAGCTACTATGAGAAACCGGCAAGCGGCAGTCTACGCTATGTGGCACCAGCAGCTGCGGGGCACAAGCATGCAGCCGCCTTGGGTAGCCTCCCAGGGCCACTGCAATTTGCAACACAGCAGCATATACAGCAACAGCAACAGCAGACGCAGCAGCAACATCAGCAGCATCGCTTCAGATTTGCAGTGCCGCCACAAGTGGAGCTGTATCAGCGGCCGGTTGTTAAGTTGGCAGCACCACAACAGCAACCGTTGCAACCCATTTACAGCTATGGGGAGCAGGCACCAACACTTTATGAACGTGCCGCACCGCCGCAATATCAATTGGCAGCAACAGCAGCCACGCAGCAACATCAGCCACAGCAACGTTTTCAGTATATTATTGCCATACCGCTTTCGTACATGAGACAGCTGCAGCAGCAACTTAGCGCCGGCTTGCTACCAGTGCCGCCAAGCAGCGCGGCCAGCGAGAGGAGCTCAACCACTAGCACCAGCAGCACTACCACCACATCCACAACAGCACCAGTACCAGCAACAGACACAGCAACAACACAATCAACCGTCGCAGCTCGTCATCCGATCATGCAGCTGTTTGGTCCGCTGGCTCGCGATCATCAGGGCATATATCGTCCATATTATCAATCGGATGCCGCCAGTGCACCAACCGCTTTACCCAGTCCAATTGATGGGTATGGCCAGCACTATGTGCAGATACCAGCCAACGTATTGTTAGCTGCCGCACAGCAACTGCACCAGCAACAGCATCAGCAACAACAACATCAGCAACACCAACAACCACTTCAAGCTCTATATCCCAAATCAACCACATCGCCAGCATCCATTTATCAACCATCGCTCGTCTATCAGCCACATCTACAGCCTCAGCAGCTTCAGCTGCAGCGTATCTATCAGCACCCGCCAATGATCTTTGCCGAGCAGCCAGTGGGTCAGCAAACCACCTCTCTGTACGGTGAGTACCCCAAAGAATATTTTTATCAATATCAGTGTGGACACCATGCAGTTGTTTGCCATCTATTAGAGAATTACTCCTTTTATTATTCCCATAGTTGACGAGAGACCTGAGCAAATCTCAAGTTGATGTTAGAACATTTAGCTTCATTTAGTAGAGTAAATAATTGACAATTTCAGTTTGGTATTGCACCAGCCACATTAGCATAAACATCATTTATATTGTTGAGTAAAGATTTGCTGTAATCATAGAAAATGACTTCACATAAAATAAAATTTAAATCGAGTAAATTTATTAAGCACAACATTTTTAAGCGTAACAAAAATATAAAAATAGCATCTATGAAATGTATTTTATTTCACTTATTATGTATTCAATATTTTGTAGTTTAGAGTGTGTAAAATTCAAATCTTTTTTAAAACTATGCTGGTTATTTTGAAATCGCATATAACTGTTTATAGCTGTTATAATAACTGTTGGATGATGAGCAGTGTGGACAACGGTGCCATGTGCTTTCAACCTGGCAATTAGTGTTAATTTTATGCAGTCTGGCAACTCTGGCAACTGCCAAATGCCTTTGGCAATTTGGAAGGCGTTGAGAATAGATGATTATGATAATGATGACGACAGCGTTGATGGTAACTTTGTTAACTATGCTCATATTTTGCAGCATATCCGGTACTCCAGCAACAACAGCAGCAACAGCAACAGCAGCACCAGCAGGGGCGACTGTTGCGATTGAGCCTCAAGCAAACGCAGCAGCAACATCAATATGTGGCCACACCATCCGCAGCAACTCCTTTCGCATCAGTGCCAGCAACGACATCGGCAACGACCACATTGCTGTTGCCCCCAGCAACAACAGCAGCAGCAGCTGCTGCAGCTGTACGTGAACAGCAGCAGCAGCAGCAGCAGCACAATCAAGGAGCGCCCATCGTTCACTACAATCCCATTTATGTGCAGTCACCAGCCGAACACCAGCAGCAGCAGCAGCAGCAGCAACATCAATTTGCAATATTGCCACGTTTTAGCAATAATAACCCAAAGGCCGCTTACAATCTAGCGCATGAATCAACGCCACCAATTCATGTTGTCAGATTGGCAGCTGCGAACGCATTAGGACACCACCAACCACAGACGATGCAGCATTACCAGCCGTATCAAGCAACCCTGCAGCACCAGCAGCAGCAGCAGCAACAACAGCAACAGCAATTCTATCAGACCCATGCTGGGCCGCTGTCCAACTACGTCGAGGAGCAGCAGCAACAACATCATCACCATCACTCACACAGTCCAGTCTCGCCAGCTATTATACCATACTTTAGCCATCCGGGCGCCGTGCACTATGGCACACATTTGTATCATCCGGTGGCTGGTGCAGCCACAGCGTTAGCAACTAGCACAAAGCAGCAACAGCAACAGCAGCAGCAACGACTAGCGGCAGCAACAACCGCAACAAGTGGAAGGTTGTCGGGTGACAATGGGGCTAGCGGTGCAGGGGTCAAGCAGCCAACAACCGCCACAAATATTGTGAAATATCCCTAAGCAGCAATATCAGCAACAGTAGGAACACCAACAGCAGCAGCACAGCAGCAACAGAAATGAAGAGCACGCCGCCAGCAAAAAGTTTGCTAGCGGCCATTTTTTATTGTGTGTATATAGAAATGTTGTGTAAGTATGTGTGTGCTATGTATGTGTGTGTGTGTCTGTGTGAATCAGTACTTGTTATTTTTCTATAACATTCTGTCAGCTTTTTAGCTGTTATTGCTGTTGTTCCTACAGTTGTCACACCGCTTGCATAGTTCTTAATATATATATTTTTTTTGTTTATTGATCATATTTTGTTGTGGTTCTGTGCGGCTTATTATTTTTAACACTTAATTGGCAAAATTTTTTTTTGGTAAAATTATTTATCATCATTTTTTTATGTAAATATTTGAAATTTTAAATACACTCCGTCAAATACCTTCAAATATATGTTTATCTACCATTAAACCTTTTAGTATTTTTTGATTGTTGGTCATTTATTCACGCCGAAGATTACATACTCTTGCAGATCAGAAAACCAAATTCAAAACACTTTGGCAAGTGCTAAAATATTCTAAGCCTGCTAAAGCCTGGCAACACAAACACGTCGGATTGCGATTCAGAATGCATTACATTAGAATTCGACTAATTAGCTTAACGCTTAAGAGCCTTACACACCCATAAATGATAATAAATTATTATTATTATATTTATGGCAAAATACCAAAAATGATTAAAGATATAATGCTGCAAATATCAATCATAGGCCATGAACTTATATGTATATGCTTTAGCCATTTGAATAATAATGATAATTTATGGACAATGACAAACCGTAAATCGCATAGCCATTAACCGACCTATGCGGGCTTTGCCTAGAGACCCTCCACCCCGTCACAGTCTGGCACCCATATAAAATCTCTGGAGAGTTTTTTATTTTATTTTTTTTTTTTTTGTAGGGAAGTTGAGCGTGTGTTTTTATTTTATTGAAAAGATTTCTGCACAAATATGATTAAGTTGAATGCGTAAGCTCTGATTTTGGCATAAGCGGGGCTGTCAACCGCAGCGTTGGCCACAATTAAAAATGTTCATTTTTAATAAACTCTTATTAAGAACTGAAGCAAGTGTGCATGGGGCATGGGGCATGCGGCATGCCGCTGTGTGTGGGGCCGTGCGGCGATGATGACAAAGCTTTTCGATTTTTATTTTTCGTTTAATTACCATGTAAATCCATTTAATAATGAGCTGCAGGATTATGTAATAAGCGCTTCAAAAGTCTACCGAAGAGTTTGTGCGCCGCTCCTGCCCAAGTTCAGAGGCTCGTAGAAATCACAGAGCCGCAAATCCGTTGACATGCGAACAAAACACATGCAACCACAACAGCAAAAGTTAAAAATTATAGTTCTGTTCGGATTGCCGAAGATTCAATACACTTACTCATGGTTAACACATCGGAGCAAGCATATATTAAGGCTTTATTAATTTAAAAACCAATTCAGTTCGAGCACATTTTAAACACACAAAAATAAATTGAAGAAAAATCCAAAATATTCATTGGTTGGACCAATTTTTAAATGAAATATCTAAGTGAATTAGAATTAAATACATATTAAATTTAATTTAATCTTATATACAACGAGCAATCTGAATTTAGCATTCAGTTTGACTCTTGATATTTGTAAAGAATTTATCTTACAAAACAATTTACAACATAATTTGAAACGGAATTAGAAGTTCAGGAAAAGGCATACGGAGTTGAAAGCTTGACATTGCTTTGGACACACGAAGATACAATCACAATACCCACTTCAAGGGTATACAAAGTGGTACAGTTGGTGTGAGAGCACGCTGCAACTATATAAGATAAATAACTTCCGCCGAAGGCCAGCGGGCGACACTTGCATGAAATGCGCATTTCCGGTTGCAGCTGAATAAAAATGACGGCACGCACACACTCGCCACAGTCTCGGACACGGAACGCTGCCCACCAACGGCTCTATTGGTAACCATTGGACGGACGGACATACATTATTTTTTTTCATATATATATTTTTGTTGCCCTTTTTATTTTGTGCTCAATGCGTGCTCGCCTTTTAAAAAATTGTAGGTAAGGGAATGTGTGTGTGTGTGTGTGTGTGAGTGTATGTGGGTGTGGGTGCGTAAGTTAATGCATGACAATTTTAAGAAGAATTCTCAATTTGATTACAGTCACTCTGCCGTCCTTATGCGATTGTCATTTAACTCATTGAGTTCATTTGATTCAGCAGCGTGTACACCGAGTAAGCTCCCTTGACAACCTGCAAAAAGAATGAAATATTCACACATATTAACTACATATATTATCCGAACAGATCACACAGATATAATTAAGTTGTCGCTTTAATTCATCATTCATATTTTACTGGAGCATGCAACAAATGAATCAATAAGATTCAAAACAAAAATGATTGCTCAAAATGATGTTCTGGCAAATGGAGAATTGAGAAAGAACATGAAAGAAAATGTATATTTATTTAAATGTTAATATGCTTTAATATTTTAGTTTCGAGATACAAGTGCAATTTAAAAATGGTTTCTATTTGTAGTTCATCATACATGAGCACTTTGATACATACCGACAATAGAGTTGTCATGCTTACTGGCAAATATCCGATTGCCGTAATGCCAGCGGAACGCTGGGATCGCATTAGCATAATTAACACGATGCGACGATGCTCGACAGGCATACAGACCCAATTGCAATTGTAAATCGACCTTGTCATCTGCTCGGCCTCATATTGCACCAGCTCGGAGGCATAGCAAACGATGTACATTTCAGTTAACATGTTCACGAGCATAATGAGCGCGTATACAATCCGGAAAAAGTCCAGGTTAATATGGGCTGCGAAAACCGCATGTGTACATAGGGCGGTTGCTGTACAAAGGCATTGAATAAAACAGGCCAATGACAGACTATCCTCAAGGATATTTCGCAATCTGTAAATGACGTTCCAATGACTTTCACTAATTGGAATTAGGATTTTCATATATATGTACATACTGCAATATAATCTGGTGAGACTCAACGCATTCAATCAGTTGCGAATAGCTCAGTTCGCGAGTAGTGCCCTTTGTATTCCCCACCTTAGCTATGCGTATGGCCAGCGCCTTCCAATGGGCAGCGACTATCTTGAGATAGCCAACCGGATAGGTATCATTGCCCACACCCATCAATGCCATTGAGACGAGGCCAATATTTAGTAGGCACATCGTAATCAGGTATAGGGAAAACGATTGATGCAAATCCCATGGTATCCAAACTTGAAATGGCATCTGCAGATTCGAGTCCTTGAGCACAATAAAATTAGCGCTTGCAATGCTTCCCAAAAATGCAACGATTATACATAGAAAGAGTCTCTGCACCCAACGGATATTATCCTCCATTAGTCGATACTCTTCCTGCGATTGCAGGCGTCCATCCAGGTGGCGCAACATTACATGGATATCCATCAAACGGGGACGTATTCGCAAAAAAATAATCAACTTCAGCAGCTGCATATATATCATGGTGAACACTGGGAAAGCCTCACAAAAATCGGTTAATGATTCGGCTGTAAAGCTTTCTATGGAAATCCCAATCGGTATCCAAATAGTGCCAAGCGAATTCACGATAATTCCATAGATCCAATAATACCGTCTAACGAACGTATCCGCGGATTGCGAATGGTATCCCATCAGGCGCCACGTGAACCAGTGGTATGAAAATGCTTTAGTCGAATCAACGCTGAACATCTTTTCTTCTCTTGTTGCACTGTCACACTTTGACTGTGCCACAGTCGTGGATATGCGTTCCTTTTATAGCAATCCGCCTAATGCAAATTGTCATTAAATTAGCTGGCACTGTCCCGACCAACACCACCCATCCATCCACCCACAGCAAGGACATTCTCGTCGAAATATCTACATCAGCTACGCCACCTGAGCAGTAATCATGCATTTTCTTTGACTGGCAAATGTCCAGGCTATCTTACTAAATTATGTACAATGTATTTAAGTATCTATTTCATATACATTAATATTATATTAGTGGGCTTACCAGTTAACCGGCAATTGGAATTAACTTTGAAGTGGCTTGTATTGAATGTGTAACGCATGACAATGCCATAAATTACTTGGCTGTTTTCACAACAGTCTTAAAAAAAAAAAGAAATATATCAAAAAATGTATTTTCAATTTTCGAAAGTCATATTATTGAAGCTATCAAAACAAGTTGATTTGGAAATTGATTTTTTTTATCATTATCTATGACATCTTTTAAATAAAGAAAATATAAGCAAAAAAATGTTGAATCATATAAGCCCTTTGAGCGCTTCGGCATTTTTATTTTAACTCTATCTTAACTTTATTAACTCTATTTATTTTGACTCAATCAAGTTGTATATATGTACTCGTATAGCAGCAAAAGCCGGGAAAAAAGTGTTATTTATTTCGGATTACACATGTAAAACAAATATAAAAACATCAATCCATTCAAACCTATTTCCTTTGAAAAAAGCAAAATCGAAGTAAATAAACTGTGATAAACAAATAATAACAGATTTGCAAGCTGGTTGATTAACCAATTTACAAATATAAACAAAAACTAGTGCATACAGACCAAATCTAAATAGAACCAGATTAAATTCAATTAAAAGCGTATTGCACAAGCCAAACCAGTTTGTGGACCAAATTTGTATGTGAAAGTAATTGTGAATTGCGTGCGGAGTCAGCATTTTTGATGGTGATTTGAATTTGGATTGATTATCGGGGGATGGCAGGGTGTTTTGGATTGGAGTGGCTGGAGGAGGGTGCTTCTGCCGCATACAGGTGTCAAGCGCGGCGTGTATTCAAATTAATAATACCAAATTGATTACATAACATTTGTCAATGGCAATCGAGTTTCGGGATGGAGTTAGAATAGACTAAGCCATCCGTCAGATACACCGCACAGCACCATATTTGAATATGATTGATTTAGGCGGCATAAATTATGAACAAGCCGGGCCCTCGGAGCTACCACTAGCCGGGAGGTAACTATGCTCTCGCCACCAGTTTCAGTTTCAGTCTCAATGTCAGTTGCCATATTTTGGCAAAGACACTGGGCAACCTGGTCGCGACCTTGAGCTTTTGACAAATGAGCTGCGTAAGCCGAAAGATTTGCGCAAGACGCATAATTAAATGGCCACCAGGCAGCAAATTGACATTGACAGTAGGCAGTAGGCAAAAAAGGACACAAGGCCGTGCCCCAAGGACGTGGCAAAGCTATGAGGCACACACATTTCGCAGGTGCCAGCCTGGCATTCGAACCCATTTCTGAAATGACTAATGTCAATTGCTGGTCGGCTCTTTATTGGAAATCGAAACGCTTGTGAAACTTAGCAACTGGCATTATGAACTGACAATTGAAATTGCAAATTTCATTGACAATTGGTCCAAACGTAATCCAATGCGACTTTGACAAACCAACCCAAAGCTTTTGTGACTTACAAGACGGGCAGAAGAAAAATGCACGTATAAATGAGCTCAATAAATAAATTATTTTCACTTAACAAATGACTACTAAGTAGTTGTACTATCTTTGAATTTTGCCAGTATTTCAGTCAGATACTGAATTTTTCAATACCTTGACTATTTTCTCTCCTTCTCTTTAAAATCTTTAAATTTTTAGCATTAGCTTTAATTTTGGTTAACGCTTCCGCTTCGACCTTTACATAATACACACACATTTAAATTTTGTGAATTTAAGAAACTATGAAAATGGAATCGAAATCTAATACTTACGCATTTTATTATATTATTGTTTCAAATGCCTGATATGATAGTAAAAATTAATAAAAAAAAAAAAAAATGAGAAGAACTGAGCAACAAAAAAGAAGCGAATATTTATCAAAATAGGCTTTCGACATTTGTTGCTTGATATTTGCGTTTATTTAGGCATTTAATTTTATTTACATTTTCGTTCAACAAATTTTTGTCTTTTGGGCCGACGGAAATTAAATTAAATGGAAATGAGCAAAACTATTTACATGACATTTTTTTGTATCACAAATATCCGGTCCAGCTTAAATTAAAAACATAAATGAACTGAAACTTAAATTGACAGCATAGCAATTTGATATATATACAAAAGCACACATACGTTTACATTGTACGAGTATTTGCAATGCATATCTTTAAAATACTTGAAATTTTCAAATCATTGCTGTTGTCAATCATAATTTCATCTACATGGACACACAAGCATATCGTATCTATATATAACGCTACGGCATCCCATCCCTCCCTGGCCGCCCCCTTTCCCGTTCACCGTTCATGCTTTAACCAAGTTCTGGTTGCGAAAAGCAAAAATGAACGCCTTCATCGAACACAAATGTGTTTGTATGGATAATGGATGATAATAATTCAGTATACACAAGACCATATTGAGAGCTGTATAATTAATAATGCGCATCTAAACACATCCACACCAAGATATGTATTAACTACACTTGTAGCATCGATAAACAGCAAATCAGACAACGAATATCTAACAAGTTTATTAACCGAGCAGAGCCAAGTAGTGCATGGCAATTATTGAAGGAAAAAAAACATGTCTCTATTTACAAATTTGATTATCATACAAAGCTATATATAAATACAAATATATTTGCACATACACTCAGAAAAAAAATCGCCCTCAGCATCAGAAAATTTAATGTTTTGTCTATCTAAAAAGCAGAATTAAGATTTTCTTAATTCCAGGGTAGATTTTTCTAAATTTTCTAAATAATTATTTAACAGGATGGGCTTTCTTGGGCATATGCAGTACTTAGTATGTTCTTTAATCAGCGTCAAAAATTTGGTGTATTGGTTTTTTTTATATAGCTATCAAATGAGTAAAAGATTAGTTTCTATGTAGAAAATAAAGTTATGTCTCGATTATGGGCTTCATATGAGGAACCTTATTTTATTTTTCGATAATGTTCAATGTTTGAAAAACAAAAATGTTCTCTGTCTTCTTAATCTCTCATTTGTATTAATTTTTTTAGGAGATCACTCCTTGTTAGGGATTGTAGATATTAATTAGTAGTTAGGATTCTAAGATTTCGATATGCTATTAAATAAAAAATAAAAAAAGGCTTTGATCAAGATACGTTGCTATATTTTGAAGACTTTAATTATAGGGTAGCTACAAGGCCGGTATTCGCTAATTCGCTAATGGAGTGAAGTGCTATGAAATGGTTCATCAATGAAAACAGTGAATGTGATTGTGATCAGCTTAAGTTATTGCTACAATAAGCTACAGTGACAACTGGCAAATGATGATCAAAACGAATCAATCGATATAGCCCATATACAATCAATATATAAACAAAACAAATACTGGTTGTTATAAGACGAATATAATTTCCAATTCCAAAGTTGAAAAAACCTACAACTTATTTATGTGCGTTTCAATTATTATTACGTTCACAAAATATATGATTTGATAAAGCAGTCAATCATATTAGGTGTTGGATGGAACAAAGCCAGTTTCAGCGCACAAACAGTAACAAAGTAAACAATAAACAATAATAATATTAAAAAATTACGCCCACGTATTAGAGAACCTCCTCCTAACCGAAGTCAAGTTGTCAAGTACGCTCTGATAAATCTTTGTATAAATAACCTGATGGCTAAGCTGGGCTCTTTGGCAAGTATGAATGAATGAACGACTGAATGAATGAACGACTGAGTGAATGAGTGTATCGCCAAGAAACAGCAAATGACTTTTAACTAAAAACAAAAAAAAAAAAAAACATTACAGAACAAACAACAACAAAGCAGTTCCGAGTGCCAAACAGAGCCAAGTTTGTCAAGTCAACTGGGCTTAAAACTGAATTGGAGACTGCTGATGACGCCAACATTGCGTATGTCTCAATTCTCAGCTGTTCTCAGCAATGCGACCTTTTTTGAGACTGAATGAGACTGAGAGGGAGACTGAGACTGAGACTGAGATGTAGACGGGACAGGCTTATAAATAGCACAAGTCCGTTTCGAAGGCGCTTCAGTTAGAATCGAGCGCTTCAAGTGGAATTAATATAATAATTATTAACTTTTTTTACTTAAAAACAATTTACAAATTTGTATATATATATCAACTCTTTTTTGTGGCCGAGTACTGTATCTAAGAAATATGGTGAGTGAACTCAAGTGATTGTAAACAAAACGCTTCACATCAATGGAATTGCTGATTTATTTTTTTTATGTGCTTATATATAGTTTTTTTTATATTTTTTTTTGTTTAGTTGTTTTTTTTTTGTTTTGTAAATTACACACAAAGACAAGACATCAAAAATTCATTAAATACGCTACGTGAGCGAAATATTTAAATCATGTATCTAGAATACGAAGCAAAAAAGAGATATCGAATATAGTCGAAGCGGGGGCAGATTCACTGGAAAATCCCTCAGTTTGAGTTTAGTTTGAAGTATTTGCTTCCGGCACTTGGCGATGGCCAACCCACCAATGAATCACAGCCATCAAGTATCAAACAAAACTGTTTTTAAAAAAGTAAACAAAAATGAACAACAAATATTGTTCAATCGATGGCATTTGCGATATATTGTTAATGGGGTAGACATATCTTATTGGCTGCCAGAAGCACATACCGAAGATTACATACTCTTAATACATACAAAAATATATACATACATTTAGCATGGTAATCGATTGTTGGTGTCAAAACTATATGAATAGTAAGTCCGATGTTGAGCAAAACGCATAACTGGTGAGTTCGGTTCGGACAATCAAAATATGTCAAACAACAACTCAGCTTTCGACAAATCGTTTCTATAAAAACTATAGGATTTATTAGTCCGATGTTGATAATTTGTAGTGCAAGTGTAAAGATAAGAACGCAAAAAGACTTTCATACAAGAAGTCAGCTGTTAACCGACCATTCCTATGACAACTATATGATATAGTAATCGGATTCATCAGGATAGTTTTAAAGCTGATTTGCATAGAAGCGGACGCACGAACGAACGTGGCCACATCTTCTTCAATATCCTATAAAGGTATACAAAAAAAATACCTTTTGAAAATAAATTCTACTAAGATCAGTCAGAAATGTCTGTTTGTCATGTATACGAGTATGTCTGTTTATCTATGTGTGTGATGTATGATCAATTCGAATCATGCTTGGCAAATATTTGATTTGTTTTGGGCCACCTAGTGCTTAAATTTGGCCATGTAGAAACTGCTGTACAAGTTAATTATATTATGCCCATTCGAGCTTAAAACAATTAGCATAATTCCACTGAGTTTATGAATCATATTTAAACATAAATCGAAGTGACTAAAACAAGTGACAAGAACAAGTTTAGCACACTGTATGTGTCATAGGCAAACAATTATCGGCAGCCAGGCTAATTTAACTCGATGACATTTCTATATAGGCCAACGAGCAATAAACTCATCCCAAAATTGGTAACAGCTGCTGGCCAAGCACAAATTCAATGAAGTAGCCCAGCTAAATCGAAATCGAAATTTCGCACTGCCCTGAAATTAGTCATAATGTTCAACACTTTCCTAAATTCTGATGTCGTTGTTTAATTTTATTTCTTTTTTTACTTTGGAGTTTTTTTTTATTTCTTGTTAAACATACGAATACAAATATATACCCTGAAAATGGGAAAAACGAATATAATGATTTTGTGTGAAAGTACGTGTCACATAGAAGCTAGCATTTCCAACCATATAAAGTATATACTTAGTATTATCATGATCAGATCCAACAACCGAGCCGATTTAGCCACGTCCAACTTACTGTTAACACGTCTATATCAGAGACGGTAGATCGGAAGTCTATTTCATTCTATCGACTCACTTTTATAAATGCATATATATTTTAAATATATGTATATAAAGTTGGGCCATGATTTGACCTTGATTATCCTCAGATACTATTGGATATGTATACTTTTGCACTTTAAATTTGTAATTGTTTCGATATTGATATTTTCATTGTACTCAAAAAAGATTCACGATTCGTATATGTATGTAACATGACATTCAGCATAATTTTGCGTATCTTCTTGCTACGCTCATCCATTTATAAAATTCTTTTATAAGTGTTCTATATGCTAATTTGTTCTTGATGTGTGTGGGGAGGGAAATGCATTTATTTAAAACGCCTTGTACAAGCAAATCGATCTGTTATTATATACTTTACAGCATAAGTGTAGTGAATACCATTTATCTAATCACTTTTCATCTGTTTTCATTGACAGCATCGGGAGCTCGTGGGACTTGCGGTGATACTACTGGCACTCTGCTGCCAAAGTAGCATAGGTAAAAAGCTTGAGAAACGTTGTGTGAATTGCTCTTATCGTACGTATTACACCTATGGCGATGGCCGATCCCTGCAGCGTGTCATCTATAGAGATCCCGTCTACACTCGTGGTATTTACAAATGAGAAAAAAAATTGTTTAAAAAAATCAATAAATATTTATCATCTACGTTCAGCATCTCTGCTGAGTTCACTGAAGCACTTAACTAAAAAATAACACACACACACTTTCACACACACACACACACACACACACACTATTAAGTAAATAGTTAAATGTTTTATTACATTTATTTTATTACACACTATTAAGTAAATAATGAAATGTTTTATTTAAATGGTTAAATTAAATCATATCACATAAGGCACTAAAAACACCTTTAAGCAATAATACACACCTCTCTCGTCCCGCCCACCTCTAAATCCCTGCCTTTAGCTGCCGATACGTACGGGTGCAGTGGCAATCCGTGCGGTGCGAATGCCGTGTGTCAGGAGGCTGCCGGCGGCCGTCCGGTCTGCTCCTGCCCGCCCGGCTATAGCGGTAATCCGCTTACCCACTGCAATCGTGGCGAGTGCCTGGACAACGTCGACTGTCGTGGTGACCTACACTGCGCAAAAAATCGTTGCGTTAACCCATGTGTGGGTACCTGCGGCATTGGCTCCAACTGTGAAGTACGTTCATATTTATTTGCCCCTCATCTCACTCCTCTTTCACATCTAAATACATATATTAATTGCATTTGTAGGCCAAAAATCATGTGGCTGTATGCAGCTGCCCGGCTGGCTATAACGGAGACCCCTATACGTCCTGTCATCTCAATGATCCAGGTAACAAAATCAATGCTCAAATGCACTCAGCAAAAGAATCACACTGCATTTTAAATATTCACCCTTCATTTATTATCCCACACAGCATATTTCTAAAAGCAAAGTTTATGTTTAAAAAAAAAACTCATTCCAAATCCAAGGTAGATTTTTCTAGACAACAATTTCAAAATTTTCCAGGGTGTATCTTTTTGTATATCTAAACAGTGTACACGGAACTCTAAGATTAGCTTTTGTTAATTATTATTACGAGTATTTACAGCAGTTTACGGATGAGCCAAAAGTGATACTGAGCTATAAGGCCTCACAGCAGAGAATAGCTAAACTTTCGTTACTATTTTCAGAATTTCAAATAGGATTTTTTTTAATAAGAGTTTGCAGTTCAGCTTTGTTGGAATATTTTGTGTCATTAGGAAACATATTTCTGAGCCTGTATAATATTCGGAAATTTGTATTTCAATAAAGCAGACAATTTTCTTTAGTTTCTAACATATTATTTTATATATTTTATTTAAATACATATGTAGAAAGCACAAAGAAAACATATGGATATATTTCAAGTTTCATCAAGATAGTTTTTAGGCAACCGGATATTGACGGCTATATTGACTCCGGCTAGTGATGCTGTTGTACTGGAGACGCCTCATTCAAACTTCATAGTAATGTACCAATAATATATCCATTATCCAATAATGCATATTTAATATTTTTAAGTCAATTACTTACGTATATAACACACAGCAATTAGCATTTTTTTTTGTTGTTTGCTGTTGTCACTGCTATTATTTGCTCTCTAGCAAATTAACTGGTTTTGACCAAAAACAGCCATTTTCGGGCTGGGTCGATGTATATATTTTTATACCTGTATGTTTGTAGGTTGATTGGTTGGCATGCATAATAATATTTGCGCTGAATAAAATACAATACAATACAAGAGCAACAACAACGCCCAATACAATACTCGGCCACCGGCGCTTTTGTAATTTTATGGAAATTAGCTGGTGTTTTGTTTCGCAATTGTCAAGATCAAGGACGGGCCAAGTAGGCTAAGGCAAAACCAAAGCAAACCAGAAGCAAGTCGACTATAATAAAAGTATTTTTATTATATATTATATTTATATATATATATAATTTGTGGAGTATTTTGAATCCTATTAGTATTTTCTTTTTAGTATTTCTAGCGTCGATGATGTGTCCTTAATCACATCTCTGACCTACTAAATAAATATTTAACAATGTTTTGGCAAGCAAATTTCGAATCGATTGTTGTTAAATGTGCCCAAAATAAATGTTTTATATAAGGAAAAAAAAAGAATTTGAAAAATATTAAAGAACGCACTCTATCTGCGGAAATAATGCTGAGAATTGTAGCGTATCTATAAATTTTAGTTCACGTTTCGTGTATTGTTTTTGTTGCTATTATTGCTGTCATGTTTTGTTTGTTGTGTGATTTATGCTGGGTCATGTAATTCACGTGCAGGTCGTTGAATTCCGGCACTGACCCCACGAAGGGTCCGTCACGGTTCTCCCCCTGCTCCACGCACTTATCCTCACACGCACTTGAGTACTATAGCAAAGCGCAAATAATTGGGGGGCGGGTGTGGGATCGAGTCACTTGAAATGGACCCTGAATAAATCGGCGATGGCCAACACCCTCAAATTCATCGCCGACTCCACCCAACATCACCCCTCCACGGCGAGTTCAAATACATAAGTAGTCAAAGCTCATTTATGCGCATAATTTTTACTTATAATTTGCTTTCATTTCTATGGCCATGCCAGTTGGTTTTCATGGTTTTGGGGTTGCTCAGCCCTGTTGCCAGTTCTCAGTTCTTAGTTGCTTGTTCTCGTTGTTGCTTTCATTGCTGATGATTATAATGCGGGACAAGTTTCGAAATTGGTAATTGTTTCCATGACAAAAGTTGTGCCATAATCGCTGGCAATGGTTAAGAAAGAAAGTCAACTAAGAGCTAAATACTTATATTTATTTATAGATTTGGTCAACATGATTCGCGTGCCTGGCTTCGCTTTTGTTTGCCAGTAGGCAACTGACGATAACTGCTCACACATATATATAAATTTATATTTATATTATTCTTCTTACTATTTTTTTTTTTTGTATATATTTTTTGTGCAATTTGTACAATTTGAATTGCTCCCTGATGACAGCCAAACTATTCACAGCTCGAAACTGGCCGCTGGACAATCATCAACCATTCGTGCATATAGCTTCGTTATGTACTCGTATTATATAAATTGCATGGCCAGCTCAATTAGTATCCTTATATGGCGGCATATGTGTGGGAAATTGCACTATGCAAGTACATATATACATACATACGCATACACACGCATATACATCTACTGCGGTATGCCTTCAATTTATGGGCATGCTGCAAATGCATATAAATCAGTGTTGATTTAAATATTCATGCAAATTAGTAATTTATTAAAGTGCTGTCGACGGTGAGGAAATACAATGCATTTCAAACCCTACATATGTATATATATATATGTGTACATATATAAGTCGCAAACAATTTGCCGTTTTTAATTAAAGTCTCATATTTTTTTGTTGGTAATAACTAAATCATAATTACATGCAATTCGTTCTTCCCACCAATAAAGTGCTTCACTTTACTCGTCCTTCCACTTTGTCGCTATGCCATTGTTTATACTGCAAATATATTTATTCGGCATTGAAATTCACATTAAATAATGCCTTGAACAAGGCATCATCCGATCCCCAAACAAGTTTTATTGCTTAAGTTTTACTCAAATCCACTTTTGAACAGATGATTTTTTTTCTCTCTCTTTTTGTAAGAGCCTTTTGTTGGCAAACAAAATGATCAGTATCGAACAACAATTATGATATCTATAACAATTTTAATTTAAAAAAGGCAGAACCGGAAGCGTTATGCGAAATTAAAAAATTACAAATTCATAACCAGTATAGAAACCGATATTGAAGAAGTTGTAAGACGCAGAAAACTGAACTGAACCGAATTGAAATGATTATTATTTTGATTAATAATAATACGAATCTACATAAGTTTGATGTAAGCATAAAAAATGTTTGATATAAAAATAAAAAATGCATAAATGATGCTGATAGTTTATGAGTTCAAAAGGTCTCATTTAATGCGTTGCAAATATAAAAACTAAACTATAATTAATGCTCTAAAGAATATAAAAAATAGTACAAAATTTAAGATGCCCTTTCAAATGGAAATAAAAATATTTCAAGATCATTTCGTTTTTCTGCGCACAATTAAAAACAAATCTGCCGATAGGAAGCACTTGACTTTTATACTGCTTTGCAATGGATCTGATCGAAATTATTGGGGATTATTCTCTACTCAATTCAATAAAATTCGTTAATCTCAGTCTGCTATATTTCAAAGACATCGATTTGATGTGTTTGCCTCGAAGGAGCTTACCTTTTTTATTGGAAAGTGGATACATTATAACTTTTTTCACAATCTGTGTTTATAGACGTAGACATCTGTTATTTTTCATATTGATTTTCAACAATGAAACACGCATTGTAAAATTCTAGGAAAAAACGCTTTTCTGACAGTCTAATTTGGTTATTATATGCATAATTTTTAAATATATTTGCAGAGGAACAATGCCATCCGAGCCCGTGCGGCATCAACACGAAATGCGAGATTATAAATGGGGTGCCGACCTGTTCCTGTTTGCATGGCTATTTGGGCAATCCGCTGAGCGGATGTCGCCACGAGTGCGAGCACGACGGCGACTGCGCCAGCCGGGATATGTGCAGCAATTACAAATGTGTGCCATCGTGTGGCCAGTGCGGCGTTGGTGCCAACTGCAAATCGGTGGCCAGTCATCGGGCGGTGTGCGAGTGCCCCAAAGGCTACATTGGCAGTCCGTACACAGAGTGCCGGCCGGAATGTTATGGCGACTCGGATTGTCCGGCTGGCAGGCCGGCCTGTTTCTATGGCATCTGCAAGAACACATGCGTTGGCGCCTGTGGCGTCGGTGCCGATTGTAATCTGCGCGGCTTGACACCGGTGTGCAGCTGTCCGCGCGACATGACCGGCAATCCATTTATAAGCTGTCGCCCATTCACCAAGGAGGATCTCTGCTCACCGAATCCGTGCGGCACGAATGCCATCTGTGTGCCCGGCCACGATAACACGGGACGCGAGAGACCCGTCTGTAATTGCCTACCCGGCCACACTGGCAATCCGCTCTCCCATTGCTCACGCGTAAGTACTCATATAAATCGATATAAAGGGGTGAAGACAATAACTTGTGAGCATTCAACAAAACTCGAAATATCATGTCCAGAATACAATATCGTACATTAATTTGTAGGATACAAGCTATAAATGAGAATCAGAAGTCAAAGAGGCTTCAGTAAAAGTCCATGTTGAGCTGGACAGTCCGACCAGATTCTTATGGATATTGTTTGCAAAATATATAAGATTTCATTATATTCATTACAATAAAGACTGAGCTATCCAATAATATTGAACGAGCCAAGGACACCACTAAGAAATAGGAAAAACTCAACAATTAAATAGCCACATCAATTGGAAGGTCTCTGAATTTCTTAAGTTGCAAAAAATTCAAGTAAACTTAAGATAGCAGTAAAGTTCCTTTAGTTGCGATGAAAATCAGCTAAATTTATTTGAAAACGATGCTGAAAGATGTAAAGGATAAAGTCACCAAAATGTAAAGGATTTCGCTTTAAAATAATACAAATATCAGTCATGCATGGTGCTTGCCAACAATTTATTGCCTTCATACCTATTTCACTGTCCAGCTGTAAGTAATATAAAATTCATATTTACATATTATTTTCGTGCAGGGTGAGTGTTTGAGCAACAATGAGTGCCCGGATCACCGGGCCTGCATTAACTATCAATGCGTCGATCCGTGCATTGGTAAATGTGCCACGGGTGCCACCTGCGAGCCGAAGGCCCATCTCGCTGTCTGCCGTTGTCCGGCCGGACAATCGGGTGATGCGCTCATCTCCTGCCGCCAGACACGCACCTTTCCCGTGGCCAAATACCATTAAGCTAGTGGAGATGAGGTGTGGCCCCCATCTGAGCAAACGCCACACTGCCTGCCGCCCGAATTCAAATCGATTTCGCACAACAAAACATAAAAAATAAACTGTTAATTTAACTGGCATCTAATTCACTGACGAATCTTAAGAAACTACGACTTACATTGCAATAATAAAAAATAAAATTAAATTTCATTTAAACAAAAAAAAAAAAAAACCAAGTTTGAAAGCGCTTAAGAATTGTGGACAACTTGTTGACCCAATTCTCCAATTTCTCCCTGTTCAAAGTCGCAAAAAAAAAACTCTGAAAACTGGCTTGAGACTAAATGGAGAGATTAGCAATCAGCCAAAAGCATAATTTGCCTTAAACAAGTTACAAATAATTGTAGCATTGTGTTTTGAACTGAATGCAGATTGCAGAACTCAGCATACAGTTTTGTCAATCAATCAAGAAATTAAAAATATTTTAATAATGAATTAACAGCGTTATTAAAAAAAATGTAATTAGTTAATTTATTTGATACCGTCTCATACTGCTTACTTTCCTGAATCTTCTCAAATATATGGTATGTATGGATGATTATTAATGTGGACCATGCTTAAATACAACATATAACGTTTCTAAATTTGGTTAATGAAGTATTCAACGCTCTGTGAATCGATCGCACTTTCTAAAAGTCTGTTCACTAAACATTTATCATACTTGGTGCTGGAACACACAGCAAATCTGTATACGATTTCGATTTATGAATCTATACATATATATATCAAATATAAAATACAATCATATACAATATAAATATCAGTTTCATATGTGATTGGCGTTTCGAAAACGATTGCAAACTAATTTAGATACGGCAAAAAAAATATACTTGTTAATTTATAGTGATTATGTATATATATATATATAATTTGTATAGTGCACACAACTGAACGGTGAGTAAAATGTTAAATGTCGGTCGGCCGGTAAGTTAAATAGTTGTTGACTTTTGTGGAACTGCTGTATGTATGTTAAAAATCGTATAATATTCAGCTAACTGATCTGCAGAGTGCAAATAAACAGTTTGCAACTATAGAAAATTTATATGATTCCCTATATGCATGTATCTATGTATCTATGTATCTATGTATGTTTGTATGCATGTATATATGTATATATGTATGAGTATGCGTATAAGTTGTTTCCTCGAAATGATAAAACCGTATAAATTTCTTTACATTTTTCTTGTCTCGTTTTCTCTGCTGCTTGCTGCGTATTCGCAATTATTGTTACATTTCTCGTCATTATTGTAAATACAATTTTCCTTTGATTTGTGTTTCGGTTTCAAATATAAATATATTCTTGTATAAATATGCAATGTTTTTTTTTTGTTTTGTGTTTTCCTTTTTATATATTTATATATATATATATATATATATATATATATATGTATGTATACATATATAGAATATATATGTAAACTGCTAAATACAATTAATTGCGCTTTACATTTTTTTTACGGCTCTAGAGGCTTTACAAAAAAAATTATCAACAGAAAAAAAAAACCAAAAAAATTGTCTTGTGTGTGTGTGTGGGTGTGTAAGCTACATATGTTTGTCTATCTGTGTGTGTGTTGTATATGTGTGTGTGTGGTTTTGTGTGCCATCTGAACCTGTACTACGCGCCCCCACAACATATCCTCATCAACATTTTAGTGCTGCGGCTGCTGCTGCTGCTGCTGGTGCGGCGTCGCTTTCAACTGCAACATTTGTTGGATTTGCCCTTGTTCTTGTGTGGCTTTACAACGATGCGATCCCTCTGCTGTTCATCTGAGGCGGCGCGCAGTTTATAATTCAACACCTGCCGCGTTATCGACATAAACATATCCTCCACATTGATGTTGTCTTTGGCAGATGTCTCGAACAGCTCAATATCCATTTGACGCGCATAACGTTGCGCATCCTCCGTAATGACAACCTTACGATCCGGATCATCATTCTTGTTGCCCACTAAAAAAATATATATTTATCGGTTATTTCTAGGGGATATATGTAAACACACACCTGGACAGTAAAATGGGCGTGAAGACATGAACTTGTGCATTTCTTGAATATCATTTTGAAAATAGAATACAATTAATTCGTAAGTATATCGACATTGTCTCTTAATGAAATTCAGAAGTTTGCGAAGTAATTGCAATTTCAATATTATACTAAAGCCTTAACTGACCTATCATATAATATTAGGATAGAAGTAGCAAGGAGGATAGAAGATACAGCGTAAACTCTATCAAGAAAACTCTAAACTCTAATCAAGGAACAAATTAACAAATGCTCTTAAGTCAGAAACAGAAATAAAGCAATAAACGTAGGTTAGCTAGTAGAATATCCAGAAAAGTTTCTTTAAAGATGGGGAAAAACTTCGCTTTGATTCCTCAGGACAAACAATGCCACAACATTCTCTGGAATGATGAGAATTAGATACATTTTTTTTCTAACGGATGCTAAATGTAAAGTATTCCTTGTAAGGTATTCCATATGAAATGCATATTGCCTTCACGCACACAACTATTTTATTGTCCATGTATTGCATTGTATATTGGCAGCTATACGCACCTAATACTTTGTTGACCACATCGCAATTGTGTTTGATCTCCTCCAGCCAGGTGCGGACATTCGCAAACGAATCGCCGTTCGTCACATCGTAGACGATGATGACGCCGTGGGTGCCACGATAATAGGTGCTGGTGATGGTGCGAAAGCGCTCCTGTCCGGCCGTATCCCATATCTGCAGCTTGACGCGCAGACCATCGATCACAACGGTGCGTATCTTGAAGTCGACGCCAATCGTTGTTATATAACTGCCCGAGAATGTGTCATCTGAGAAACGTATGAGCAACGATGATTTGCCCACACCTGCAACAACAAAGACAAAACAATTAATTAATAATAATTATTTAAATAATACTGTTGGTAAATGTGATTACGACTGCAAGCGACTTCTATGCAACTATGCGCTTTATTCCAATAGTTTATTACACACAGTTTTCACACACAGTTGCGGTCAAGACAATAGTAGTCCTGCCTTATGCGCTGCAAATACATAGTCAGTATCTTTGTAACTCCTATTATAATTCCTTTCGATATTCCTCCTCAAAAAATATGGCTCATTTTATGATGATTAATTGCACTGCTGAAATCGAGACCTCTTCAAAATCTTGAATATGAAACAAAAATTCAATTCTGTCAAACAACAAATGATTGGTTTCTCATCGGCGTGTGATTTAAAATAATATTACGATCGAAACTTTACTGGAAAATCATTCTGTGTAACCATACTTAAATGATACTATTTGAAAATATAAAAAACCATTACAATATGACATTGAGTGCTGAGATTGCTGGATGCAAACATAATGGAAAAGTAGTTCGAAATCTAAGGTTATAATCCCTACAAACTGATTGTTCAGTGTTCAAATTAAATTTTCATAATTTTTCAAACTATATTTTAAGTATTTTTTTTATTTTTTTATTACTACTATTTTGATCGCAGCTGTAGATCAGTATGTGCAAGTTCTGTTTACCCAACAACAACCACAACTAATCACTTAATAGCAGGCCGCTCTCTAATTACGAAACGCCCTTAAAAATAATACAATAATACTACGAAATGGATATATGTCATCAATAAACACTCGATAGAATTCTGAGAGGGTTATGTGTGCTTGGATTTCATACAAATTGTTTTTTTTTTAAATTTATCGACTTCATTTTTTTTTCCTTTTTGCTCTACCCATTTGAAATTAGCAAAAATGAAGATCTGGCAACATCTTGAAACTAATCCAATTCGAATAGTGTTTCAGCAACATACCCACATACATAAGTATATATTTATGCATTGAGTGAAGTGCAGTTATTATTGTTTTATATTGCATAAAGCGCGAACAAGTTCGTCAATACAAATTACGCGAATAGAGAGAGAAAAAAACTAAAAACAGCTGATTGGGCACAGCAAACACAAACACAAACAAAGAAATCGGTCAAACACAAAAACAGAAAAACAGACAGACAAATTGAAATTGAGCACAAACCGTGCAGATTTTTTTCTCCTAATAGTTGTTGTCGTTGTTCCCTTATAGTTTGTTGCTATTTATAACGTTGCTGGGCAGGTGGAAAAAAATATGCAAAAATGCATGCAAAAAAAAACCTTTATGTGTGTATGAGAAATATTTGCATTTGCACTTACCGCTGTCGCCAATTATTAGCAGCTTGAACATATGATCAAAGTGCCGTGCCATTTTTGAGTTGCTGCTTCTTCTTCTAGTTGTTGTTGTAATTTACAATTAAACGGCGTTGAGTTTGACGCTAGCAGCGACGTTGACGCTGGCGCGTCCAACTTAAACAATGCAAAATTTTTGTGAAAATATTTGAGTTCTTGTTGCCCCACACACACACACACACGCGCACGCAGCACTCCCACACACATATGTGTTTCTTTGCCTCTCGCTCGCTCTGCTGCCGGTTGCTCAAATAGTATTATGATAAACCGTTGTTCTGCTGACTGCGACTGTGGCTGCTGTTGCTACTGTGTGTGTGTGTGTGTGTGATACGATCCCGGCGTTAAAACGCTTGCTGCTGCTGTTGTTTTTGCTGCTTTTGCCTTTCGTCTTTTGCCTTTGCATGTATTTATTATCAGCAATTTGGTTGGGATGGCGGCAAGGCAATTAAAAGTCTGACGGTTGCCGACTTGTTGTTGTTATTTTTGTTCCTGGTTGGTGTTGGAAGCACAGTTGAAGTTTTGCAAACGTTTATGTATTTTATTTGATATCCAAAAAAAAAAAAACTTACAGCAAGAACACAATTTACACGCACAACAAATTAGCAATTCTCGCCCTCTCTCTTCTTTCCAATCTTCTCTTCTCCGTCGTTCTATCTCTTTCTCGCATACAAGCGCCAGCGAATTATGGCTCACACACATATATATATATGCACTTGTGTGTTTCAATTATATTTGGCTTATCTTGCACCGATACTGCTGACTGGCTTCAATAACATAATTAAATTCATATTCCTAAATAATATTCATATTATGAGTAAACTATTACTAACGCACGGTATAAATACATATATATATATATATATATATGGAGTGAAGTACGGATGTAAAAAAAAATACATCGACATATCGATTGTGTGCAAGCGATATACAAATATGTGCGACAATTTACAGCACTAAACATCACTCGATATTTCGAGTCCACAAATAAAATACAAATAATAATAATAATAAAATCAATCTAATCTAGTTGAACTATAATAAATCATACATAATACAATACAATTTATATATATTTAAAAATATTTTGTATTTTTAAAATAAGAACAAACGATAATCCAGTTTAATATTGAAGTTTCCAGTTGTCATGTATATCGATTGTGCTGCTTGATACAAACATCGATGTATTTTGAACACACAAGAGGTGATTGCAACTTATCGACTTTGATGACTTGCATATGTCCTCATTGCCAATCGATATCTATTTTTGGCGCACTATTCGACTTTAAAATTCTATTACTAAGGAAAAACATCAGTTTTTCTTTTACTCTTTTTTGGCGAAGCTAGTTTAATACATATACATATATATAGGCGAAAATTATATTATAAATTTTTCAAATGTTCAAAATTAGTTTAAGTTACGCACATAAGAAGTTTCCAAGCATATTCTCGGTTAGCTATGAATAAAAGCGAGACGCTTTATTTTCATATGTCTTTCCTTGTCTACTTTATGAAAAAACGTTTCTAATTAAAATACAAATTAAAATTTAAATTAGAAGTGTTCAATTTTTGAAATCCATACATTTTTAATAAATTTCGATTTGTTATCTTAAATACTGTAATGAAAACTTAATGAATATTTAATTATTTTTGATATTTTGTGGAACGACCGCGCGTGCGATTAGCAATGAAGGAATGATTCGCGATTTGATTGCGTTGTGACATTCGTCTACGAGCTGCTTGGACAGAAACGCCTGGCTGCTTCTTCTCTTTCTCTGTCACCATTTCCGAGGGTGGCTTCTCCTTCTTGTCCCTATTTGATGGTGTCGCCTCATTATTGTCTGTCCCCTTACTACGTAGTGAACGTGATGTGATTGTTGTTGTTTCCTGTTTAGCTGAATCGGGTTTCAGTTCATTGATGTCCTTATTTCTTACACTTTTGCGCAGCATCTTGAATCCCTCCCAATCTATATCCGAATCCGCTGCGGAACATACTTCCAAGCAGCTCGTATTATCATTCTTATTCGAATAGGATGCCGATTTAGTGACGGCTGTGTGGCCACAGGTTTCTGTTGCGCGTCGCTGTTTATGTGCTTGCATTCTGATAAGCTTGTCAATAGGATCGAGATCATCGTCCGTACTATCCTCGGCGTTGCCAATTCCTACCACCTCCGAGCACGTATCGCAGTGATATTCGTCATATTTGAATTGCGTACAATTCGAATGCATCGGAAACGACCCACAGATGCAACAGTAGATCAATTGCAGTTTATGTGCTTCGCGTCCACCGGGATTAACGCATCTGCGGGCGCTGCACTTAGTCTCCCGCCTCGTCTGATCCTCATACATATTTGTATTCTCCCAAGAAGCATCGCTGTGGCAAAAATAATAACAATATCAATTGTAAATCAAGGGAGAATATTGCAGTCGGGCGTAATACTATGACAGCAATAAGTAAGACCAACTGATAAATGTGCCATAGAATGGGGTAGCCCAGAAATACCGATCTTTGATGGAAGTTGCTAGTAATCTATTCTCCAAGTTTGGCCTTAAAATTGCAGTTGATATAGGCGTTTAGTAACTTTTTTGGAGGGAAACAAAATGTTGTAGGGGATTCCTAGTAATCTACCTTCAAGTTTTGGTAACTGTAATTCTTAAATTGCGATAGATATAGGCGATACTTAATAGATGCTGATCTTTGAAGGACATCGCCAACAGCTTACCCAACCAAATTTGGTGACGGTAGCCTGCAATTATCGATTTTATCGATTTCCTAGCAGTCCAATTTTGACACATTCTGCGGTAACTCAACATAATGACCACTGGACGAGAAAAAAACTTACCTTAGCGGCACACTGATACCCCATAGGACAACGGAACCAAACTTCGTGGAATCGTTGCACAAGGGACACTTGAAGAAATAACCGGAGGAATTAGCATATTGCTGCAGGCAGGTTTTGTGGTACCAGCCATTGTTGCAACATTTGCCATGTATATGGTCGGTCGAGCTAAATTTTTTCCTCTTATCGATGAGCATATCAAAGCATATGACACACTTCTCATGCGGATCGGGACGATCTTTATGTGGGAGCACATGCAGTTTGCAAAACGATTCAAATTTGCCCTTAAATTGATACTGGGCACCATGCAAATTGCCACAATCGGTGTGAAATGTGCGACGGCAGCTAAAATGACAGCAGCCAATATTGGCGCTCTTCTTTAAACAATAGCAACATGACTGCAAGGAATTAATATATATATATTTATGTATGTCAATTCAACAAAAAAATAATAATAAAAATTGTGTTAAAAAAAAATTACCAATTTCTTGACGCGTTCGGCTTCGGCTTTAATATCATCGATATCGAAATGATGAATGGCAAATTTACTATTATAGCGCTGCGATAGATTCGAGCTCAAATACTGCAGGCAAAATGATTGTTTTCGTAAAATAATTGGTTTTGAATTTATTTATTGCAGCACTCACCAGGCATCTCTCGTGCACATGAACATCGTTTAGTGTGTGAAATTTGCCCAGACGCAGCTCATTATCGACGCCCGAGCGGCAAATTATGCAATAAATCATTTTAATTATTAGTATACTTTTTATACAATTTGTTAAAGGACCTCGAATATGTTCCCTATGTCAAGCTGTGCGACATTTCGATATTTACCAGCACTGGCTACCGCCTATCGATACTCGATTCGTATTTAGGGATGTTATAAATCGTACATCATTTTGGGAGGCGTTGCCATATAATCATTTTTTTTATAAATTGTAATGTTTTTTTTTTAATTTAATATTTAATTTTATTTTATATATATAATAAAATCGCAATATATTTCGATGCTCGATTAAAACGATTGTTATTAATATAATAAATATAAACACATTTTTATGTATATATATATTTAAGTCATACTCATTTTAATTTCTCTTGGATCATCAATTACAATAAAATTATTCCATCTTGCACAAAAATGCCTACGGACTAAAAAACATAATTTGATTGCCTAATAACGACATAAATTCTATAAATAGTTTTATGCATATAGTATCTAAAAACTAGATTTTACACGCGGGTTTTTAGTTTTTGTTTTTTTGTTTTTGGCTTAATCTCTATATATATTGGGGCTTAAGTAGCAACATTTTCAGTTCTCAAACTTAGATTAGATGCCGGCTCGCTCCAAGGCGGTAAGCTGTGTGCCCAGTCGCTCTTCCTTTGCCTTGCGCTCGGCGCTGGTCTTCTTCGAGCTTTGAAAGGTGCTGAGAAAGGTTTGCACATCGATTTTACCATTTAGGAAGTGTTCCACATGACGATCACAGTCGGCGTCAGCATTTGAGGCAGCTATTTGCAACAGTTCCTGCTCATAATAAAAATAACTATAATTATCAAAAAAAATATAAAAAATTTGTGTTTGTTTATTGCTTAAATTTTGTTGCATGGCATACTCGGATGTGCTGCGGTGCATATTCCTCAGATTTCTTCAAATACTTTTTGTTAAGCTGGTCACATTTCTCGCCCAGGGTTTTTAATGCCGTATAATCATCGCTGAGCCGTCGCTTCAACTCCAGCAGATGTGTGCCCTTATTCTCGTTTTCACCTGCGCACTCATATATAATAAATGTCCCTATAATACTGCTAACTGTCATCTAACTTACGTGATATGTTCTCTACTTGATTCATCATAGAATCGAGTTCCTCGTTCAAATGCTGCACCACAGACATCTCCTCAATGAAATCGTCAAAGAACTCGGGATCCTGATCGAGCTGCTTCAGTTCATCGAGTGACAACGTTGATAAATTTGGCATATTATCATCCTTCACTTTCGGTTCATGAACGCCATTACTTTCCTGCACATTCTGCTGCTGCTGTGGCGTCTGCTGCGCAGTAGGCATTTTTTGCAGTTTGCCAGCAATTCGCTATAAGTATCTCTTCCAATATTATCTATGGGCTAAAAATAAAAACTTAATTGCAGCTTAATCGATCACATATACATAGTTCTACATGAATTTGCCTACTCTTGCTAGTACTGTATGTATTTTCATCAACTTGTCGCTTTGCAAAATTAATATGAAAACTTGAGCTTTATTCTTTCTTTTTTTTGTTATATTATAACTAGAACAAAATCTCATTCTATGAAGCACCGTTGGCTTTTGACGACCAGAGTTGCCATTTAGCCGCATATATAATATATGAACAGCTGGTCAAGAAACGTTCTTATATATATATATATATATATATATATATATATATGCCAGTACATATAATAAAATATAAAGACAGTTTGATTTATTACTTATACAATTATTTTTGGTAATTTAAAAATATTTGGAACACAACATAGTTACTCAATTTAAATATTACACATACATAACGAATGTAAAAGAAAAGCATTTTACTCACTATCTTACAAATTACAAAGCTGTTATTAATTCTATTCAAAAAAATTTCAATATTATTTGTGTCACAACTCTAGCTAACTTGGTAACTCTGTCAAATACAGTGTTGCACTCCCATACGAGCAAACAGCTGTTCGATGTTTTTTACATCTGATTTTATAATTGAGAAGAACGCGTTGCTAAACATTTATATAATAAACAACACCGTGCAGTCCTAAAAAATGGCGTTGTTCGAAATGAAATGGCTGCGTCGCTTTATGCGGCGCAACACAAATCCAATACCGGAGCATCGTGCCGATTTGTGGAAGCGCCGCTTGAGCATTGGCTATGCGATATTAGCGTGGCAGGCATTCGGCCTCGTCTGTTACATGGTCTACACGGGTCGCAACGACTGGGCCAAATACTATGGCTACAAAACGGAGGATGAGCTGTCCTTGTCGCCGGCCCAACAGTTCGCCAGGCATATCAAAGTTGAGGGCACCGGCAAGATTATACGTATATCGGGCTTTTCAAAAGTGGAGGAGGTCCCTTTCGACTCGAGCACCGTCGACCGGATGAAGGACTAAGCCTTACCCCTTAGTTAGTATATATATATATATATATTTTTTTTTTAATTATATGTTTTTCTTATTGCAAAATCGATGTAATAAAATAGTCTAAATTCTGTGCAAAGAGTATGTTGGTATTTTGTATGCAGTGCAGAACGGTCACACTGCCGCGCAGCAAACAGAAACCGACTCGGCTGCAGCAAACACAAACAAGTTAAAAGCCAAGGCTGATAAAACACAACACAGACTTGAGCTGCAAATCCAGCGACAAATAAATTAATATAATAAAGTAATATTGCAAAGGAAATATAAAATAAAACATATTAATAGTTATTTGATTCTCGTGTCTTTGCCATTGCTGTTGTCATCGCTTTATGCCGCGATGCATTTCGTCTATAAATAAAACAAGAAGAAGAACCACAACAACAACAACACAACAACATCATCGAAATCTATTTAATGAATATTAATTGGCTATCAAGTCGAGGTCATACAGACTACATCTCTCTCTCTCTCTCTCTCTGCAGCGGTAGCTTATGCGCGTGGTTTTGTGTGTGTGTGAAAAATAACGGGATTTGCAGCAAATGACATTTGCGCTGCTCTTGTCTAATTGGAATTGTTGTGCCGATGAAGAAATGCTTAAAATAAGCTCCAGCCGCAAATGATTGCATTAGTTGAATTTTTGTTTGTGTTGCAAGGCTTCTTTCATTCACGACACGCATACGAATTTCTAATGCAATTAACGTTCGCGCCGCCTGTGGCCGCAGCCGCAGCTGTGTATAAATAAATATATGTATATAAAGAAATATGTATATATATTATTTATGTGCTCATCTTTCTACTTGCTTTTCTTAATGCTTTTCCTTCAACACAGATATAGGAGAGAGTGTCAAGTGTTAAGCAGCGTGTTCATCTAACGGCATTTAAGTTTAAGTATTGCCAATTACCAAAAAGCGAAGACAAAGTGCAAGTGCTGCAAAAAAAACGCACACACGCACATATATATATATATATATTTATATATATACTTATATGCATAGACACATATATATATATATATATATATATATATATATATATATATGTGTGTGTCGTTGATTGATTATTGTTGCTGTTGATTGCAGTTGTTTCTTGGATTGCATCTCTTGCGGGTAAGTTTTCAACAATTATGACAATTTGTTTGCTAGCTCTCTTCACAATACGTTGATTGCTTGCTGGCTGGCTTATAATTAAAAACACATTAATTATATAATTTGAGTGAAATTTTGTTGACTTCACTTTCCAATTCTAAACCAGCAGCAACTGCGTAAAATTAAAAAAAAAAAACCATAACAAGCAAAACGTAAATCATTAACAACTAATGCATACATTTAGAAATGCAACAACAATATCAAATAGCAAACGATATTGGAAGAAAAGAAAAAGAAGAAAAAAAGTAAGTTTCTATTTTTGTGGCTCAGGTAAAAAATGAAACCGTTTTCTAAAAATATTTTCGTCGAGATACGAAAGGAAAACGGATTATTATAATAAGTTTGAACAATCGAATAATAAAAGCACACATTAAACAAGCGCCGCGAAATGTTTAGCATATGGTAAAAAAAAACGCGAACAAAGCGTGCGATAAACAGACACACACACACAATCATAAATCTACACATGTCAACAAAGCATATTTCCAAAGCATGAAAAAGGGAAAGGAAATCGGAATGGGAAGGGGAATCGGTATGTGCGAGAATAAGGCGAGGGGCAGGTTGGTGAAAGGGAAGGGGAGAGACCTTAAGCGATGACAACGAATTGGTGAGACGCTACACCCAAAGTGATATCGATAACTCTAAGTTGATTGATTGATAGCACATGGTTAATAATATCTGGTTTCATCTAACACTAAAACTGATTTGCTTGTCGATTAACTAGAGAACTTTCACTTTGCGATTTAAGAAACGTTATACACTTATCAAAAAAAAAATCGCCATACTTTTGGCGCCAATTACCCTATTACCCCATTATTCAGAAAGTGAGTTTCTCAAATTTATTGTTGCAGCTTTCACTACGGCTTCCGTTTCTAGATTTCATCATGATTTTTCTAATATTTAGAAAAAATATGTATGATTTCGACAGGGGGTGGTTTTTACTACTACTAATTATCGGCTTAATTTGTATCAATATCGAAACGAAGTTTTTAGTTAAACGAATTTATCAATTAACGGTCCCCCAAATAGCAAAGACAGACATCTTTCTCGCACACTCCAATTTGTAGGGTAGATCTGGCGCACCAAAGCGTAACACATACATAGGCAAAATGACAGACTAACAGAGCGACAAACCAACAGTAAAAAAAACGAACAAACGACCCGCTCACACGAGTAAATGCCCATTGAACTGGACGTTTTTTTTATTTATATACCCTGCAACCATTAAACGCATTTTTATATACCCTACGATCATTAAGCGCATCAAATGTAACAGCAAATACTGGTGTATATATGTAAAAATATACATATATATATCGGTAGGTAAACCTACATTTGATATGTTTATTATGTAGACTATGTCAAGATTTTTTTTTCGTTCATTTTATTTGCAAAAAAAATGTAATTTATCATTGACTTTAATGTTGTGCTTATTTTTTACTATCAAATGATGTTTTTACAACTGCATAAGAAAAAAGTTATCATGTTTCATTAGCATAGGCGGCTTTGAAATTTTAAAAACCAATAATATCCATTCTTTGGACTGGCAAGAAATCACTTAACAATCGCTGTTTACAATTTTGCAATTCACATTAGAAGTGCGTGTTTTTATTTTGCCTTTCGGCTATATTCAAATTTGTCCATGCAAGATCATTTTTGTATACAAATAATTATGATATAAAAAACATACATACTCGTATTAAAGATACGAACATCGCCAGCATTTTTATATATCGGCAAGTTCGAAATTTTCGTCATACTATACAGACTATGAATATATGCATAAATTTCAATTATTCACAAAAAAAAATCACTTCTTCAGTCAAAATATACAATAGAAATATATTATTCATAAATTTAAATTATTCACAAAATCAACAACAACAAAATCACTTCTTGAGCTAAAGTCTTCACACACAATAGAGATATATTACCCACGTATTACCCACATATTTTAGCTAATTCCTATGCAATTCAGATCATAACAATTAATGCAACTTTTTTTTATCGATCTAGGGTGTCTAACAGTTGAGTGAAAGAATCAACAATGCATTTCTACATTGTTTAAAATATACTTATGTCATGCTCCGACTGTCCGACAAGTTAACTGCCCACTGGGTTTCTCTGGGTTCTCTGGCGTAATGTGATCCGTTAGTGCCGCCCAGTGATCAGCGTGGGGCGTTATGGTGAAGGGGGACGGGGGCACCCACTGTGTCGGTTATCACGACGCCCCGAAGCAGCGATAAGTGACGTTTGCTACTAGATGGTCATAGACCTCAACGAGTTGGCCAAAACCAAAATCAAAAGCCAAGCAATAAAAATGAAACAAGAAACAAGTATGCAGCATGCGTTTGCGGAGAGTATGCGGCTAGCATATACCCTGTACAAACAGTTATAGCTTATACTTTAAGTATGCAATGCGCAAAAAAATAACACTAAAAAATAGGAAAACTAGAAATCATTTATACGAGTATATATCGATTTCAGTGATGTTTTATTTTTAGATACATACACAAATATATACATGCATTTGTGTGTATATAGCAAACGATATCAGGGATGATTTCTTCTGTCTGTTACATACATTTGCAGGACTTGAACATAACCTGTTGATTAGCTCAAAAGGCGTACAAATACAAATAATAAAAACGTAGACATTTAACAGCTGTATACCGCATATGTGCATACACACACATATATATGTACATAAATACATATATGTATAGCCGACGCGGTTTGTGGCTTTTGTGGTTCCGGTAACCACTTCCAGCAGCCTCCTCACCTCGTGTGGTGCCGGTGGTGCTGATGGTTTTGTCCGCTTTGATAAGCACACGCACGCAGAAAAGCTTTCCGTAGATAAATAATTCGGTCGAGAACCAGAGCAAAAGATGATGTAAAAAAGACATCAGACATCAGTTGCTGCTGGCTACCTGATGAGTCCATTGTTGATTGCTGGTTGTTCACTGACGTGACTGACTTGAATGTATCTGCTAAATGCCAAAGAATACGAAAATGAATCAAAGAAAATGAAACTGAACTGTCATCTATGGCTATGAGTGGTGTGATGAGGTGGGAATGGTGTGAGAAGGGCAGGGCAGTTAAGGAGAGGGGACGGTGTTGAGGCAATGGCCGGCCGGCTTCTTGGTTGATTGGCCTATGGGCCAGATCATCAGCGACTGGGAACTGCTCGCAGAGAGCATAATGACTGAAATCGATACAATACAACCCCCCCCACACACACACACACACACTCATCGTTTTCCAATCCGCAAAACGGTGCAGAGAACAGTGAAGAGTGATTGATGTTTTATGTTCAAACAGAAGCAACCTAAAAGAGACATCTGTAAAATACACTCTTAAGAAAAATCGTCCAAAATTTTAGTAAATCGCCATACTTTATTATTCAGAGAGAAAATTTCTCAAATATTTGGTTCTAAATTTTAAATTTCCTAAAATTTAGGAGAAAATATATGTCAAATTTACAGGGTGTTGTCTATGCGTGTACATTGGCTGATTAATTCTTATATTACCTTTTTTGTTAATTATATTGTTATTAGACATTAAACATAAACATTTTACATTGTTTTTAAATTTATGTCGATATTTTCTGAGTGTAAGGACACCTGCACAATAAGGACAGAAGAAAATGCCCCTTCGATACAAATTTCCAAATCGTAAGAAAGTTGACTCAATAATTTGATCATTTCATTAGAAATAGTTCTTTTTGTTTGTTATTAACTGAATCATAATAAACAATATGGGTTTCTTCGCATATCTCTGCATTTATTTGATTCACAACAAATGATGATATTTAAAGCACGCTGTAATTCTTTTGTCTTTTTTATTTTTTTTACCCGGGATCGTTATTGATTTTTGCAGATTTTATGCTTTAATTTTAATTTGCTATTTGTTTGAGTTGATATTTTAATGTCGCAAGTTCATTTGGTTTCTTGAATGATGATCGATTTATCCAAGTACAAAAAAAGAGAGAACAAATATTATATATTAGTTATTAGAAAACAGCGAAACCAACTCTCAATGAGCTATCGGGCGCAACGAAATAAGATGCAAAAGCTTAGTTAGTTAAATCAATCAAGCTTTTGCATCTTATTTCTTAATTCAATGAGAGTTGGTTTCGCTGTTTTCTATCGAATTGAATACTGAGTATTATTATTTTATGAGTAGTACTATTTTATACAAATATAGCAAAAGACTTGGGCAAAACTTACGATCGGTTTGAGCTTTAACGTTATCCTTACTGCATTTGATCCTCAAGCCGCAACTACTCCATACGGTTGTTAGAGATGATCCATTGTTCTCAAGCGCTGTCAACTTGTGGCCCCCGTCGAGTAGATCTGTTGCCTGCATATCCGTATCTTTTGTGTATTCGTTGGGATTGTCATCTGGTGCAGAGCCTTGCTTGAGATTGTCATTCAACATGCTTTTTAAGAACGGCATTCTGATCATTAAAAATACACAATAATGTCACGGAATTCAATTTGGACAGATTGATTTTGACCTGGAATTATGTTTGCTTTGAAATTTAAATGAATTAGAATTTGAATTTAAATTAAAAGCAGCCTGCTGAAATTTGAAATTTTTCATATTTTTTTATTGAACGCGCGCACCGTAAAGTGCTGAAAAATACTTGTATATCATAAGTGTTGAGCAACACGCTACGCATGCGCTGTTATCCATATACGAATTAACATTTTGTTGTTTTGCGCTGGCTAACTACGGTCACACTGCATACAGTTGACTCGTTCAGAAAACGCGCGTCGCTTCGCGTCCGCGTTTTGTTGTCAGTTGCTCAGTTCAGCTCAGTTCTTTTTTTTTTCTTCGTACGCGCTGTGTTGTTATTCTCTTGTCTTTTATTTGTTTGTACCCCCACCCCACTCCCTCTGGCTATATACGCTCTAACCTATTTCGATGGCTAACACTGTGTTCGGTATGATTGTGTGCGTGTGCAAAAAAAATACATTTTACAGTTATTTGGTGTGAATATATCGAAAGTCCGAGCGTGTGTACGTGTCTTCATTTATTATGAATACCTCTGCTTGTATATGCATGTGTGTGTGTATGTGTTCAATTCATTGTTAAGCAGTCTCTCTCTATGACACTGTTATTGTTGGTCTCGTTCTTCTACGCATGACATTCTTTAAGTGTTGCTGCTGCTTGATTTCAATTTACTTTCGTCATTGACAGTGAGCTAACAGCAGCCACAATTTCATGTGTAATTTAGTTAAGCACACACGAATGCAATTACAGACTGACGTACGCTTGCACTCTCACAGTGTTGCAAAACGCGTGCGTAATGTGCGCGCGTGCTGTGAATATATTTGATTTATTTGATTATAATGCACATTAATAATTAGCATTCATACGCCAAATGGGTTCACGGCGCTCATTTTTCGTTTCTTCGCTTGGCACATTTGTAATTATCTAATGGCAAGACACTTATCGCGCTGCAAACAACAGAGATAAGCCTAAACCCGCCCGTATTAAAATACACATGTATTTGTAAAATTACCCACACGCACCTGATAAAACTCGAATGTAATTAACGAAAATTGCGACAAAAAAATCTGATTTTGCGTGCATGATGTCATTTTTTTATGTTTATGTTTCAATTTAAATGTGTCGCGCACATTCAAACCAAATAAACATTTGCATGTATCTCTTTTGTGTGGGTAGCAGCAGCATATTCCTATGAACAGCGTGCGCAGTTTAACGTCACAATTGCCCATTATTCCATATCAAGTTCAAGGATCGTTTCTTCTATTTGAAATTGTGACGGCACGTGATAGCGAAAAGTGCGAACTGTCAACTGTAGACTGTTAAGCATTACCAATATTTAACATAGGGCTGGCCGGCCGGATAAAGTCTTTATGATGCGTACCTTTTGTATATGTGCATAATTTATATATATATATATATATATGTAAGCTATACTTATCCATCTTATTGCACTTTATTCAAGTGCTCAATTCGCGACATGAGTAATCAACACGCGCGCCACAAAATGACAATGAAAAACGAAAATGAAAATGACAATAAACCAGATGAGCAAACAACAAATACAAACAAATTATTCACACACTTACATTGCATATGTATGGATGCATGTATGTGTGTTGCTGCATTCGACTTGAAACTAGACGTTGACGTTGCAGTTTTAGTCTCTGTTTGGATTTCTGCTTTGCATACTTCAATCGCATACATATTTGTTTTATTGACTGCATACTAATGAAGAGGTGCCCATGATTTTTGTTTGTTTTGGTTTTATTCATAATTCTGCTTTTTTTTATCTCATTGCTGACTCGACCGCTGTTAGTAAACATGACAGTGCTCTGTTATTGTTACTGTATGCAACTCTCTTTCGCTCTCACTCACTCGCTCTCGCAATCTTGAATTCTCCTACACAGAGCGGCTCAAAAATAATAACAACAACAATGCAATCGATTGTCAGAGCCAAACAACAAAAAGAACTGCAACAGCAGGCAGAAGCGAGCAGCAGTAATATAAACGAGTTATTGTTTTTGGTTGCTGTTGTCGGCATGCAAGAGTTTTTATGTGTTGATATATTCGACATCTGCTTTGAACTTTCATTCATCGTTCAGTGTCTTCTTCGGCTACTTGGTACTTCCATTGCAAATCTGCAAATTGCACAAATTCAAATTTTACTTTCTTTGCACACACACACACATACACATAAACATAGCCAAATGAGTAGAGTGTTAAACCTAACATCGATTTGTGTTAATTTATAGCATGAATAGCGATAACGATTAATTTTAAGTGCCGATCACAACGACAAAAGACAGACGAACGACGACGTTGCAATTGTTTCGTTCAAGTGCAACGATAAATAAATAAATAAATACGAAAAAATCGAAACAGCCAAACAAACAATAAATTAAAAAGTTGAAAGTTAATGATTAACGTTTTGCAAGAAACGCCAAACGACAACACTTAAGCTACAAAAATAATACACAAAATGATTAAATTGAAATCATTATTTCGCAGAGGACAAGGAACCTCGAGTTCTGCCTCCTCCAACAACTCATCGCACAAGCAACAGCAGCAGCAACAGCAACAACAGCAGCAGCAGCAACAGCAGCAGCAACAACAACAACAAAATTCCAATAACAATCGACAAAAATCGCAGTCCAGCACATCACTTAATACGGCGCATGAGCAGCCGCTGCAGCAACAACAGCTTAACAACCCTGCAGCGACAACAGCAACAAAATTTTATTCAAACAACGACGCGACTTATGAGCGAGGCGTCGATGTGGGCGACGAGGCTGCATTGCTGCTGACAACACAACAGCAGCAGCGACGCCAGCAACAGCAGCAGCAACAACAACAACAACAGTTGCTGAGCAATACGCTGCCGGCAAAGAAATCTAAATTTAAAGGACAAAAGCAGCCAAAGCAAATACCGCAACAACAACAACATCAACCGCAGCAGCAACAACAACAACAATTGATGACGTCGATTGCAGCGGTGCCAACACCAGCAACAAACAACAGCAACAATAATAACAATAGCAATAGCGCATTGGCCGCATTGCAAGATGGCAGCGTTGCTGCCGCTGCCGCTGCTGATTTTTACCAGCAATTAGCAGCAGCAGCAGCAACAACAACAAACACGAGCGCAACAGGCAACGGCAGCAGCAACAACAGCAGTGCAGCAGCTGCAGCAGCAGCAGTTGCTGTCGCAGCTGTTGCCGCAAGCAGCTATCAACAACAGCAGCAACAGCAACAACAGCAACAACAGCAGCAGCAGCAGCAACAACAACAGCAGCAGCAGCTGCAAATCATCAACAACGAGCAACAGCAGCAGCAACTGTTCGAGGTGAGTACATCAACAACAACAAGTTGCGGAGTCAGGCATAACCGACTGCCAAATACTCTGCTACCAATAAGTAATTTGTTAACAGATGCCAAGAAATACCGATCTCCGATGGAAGTTGCTAGTAATCAAGTAATCTGCCAAGTTTGACTTTAAAATTACAGCAGATATAATCTTTTGTGCATTTTTCGGGGCGTGGTGGAAAAAAAAAATGTTGGAGGAGTTTCCTAGAATCTGCCTTTTAAGTTTGGTAACTGTGGGGCGGGAGTGGGTACGGTGCAAACATTTTGTATGGCTTTGAAAGGTGCTACTAGCAATACACCTTACAAATTGGGTGACTGGCTTTCAAATTAGATGCATGAGATATATGGTTTTATCGATTTACAGAAATATCGCATTTGGCGATTTTTTTATTTACAATTTTTTATCGATAGTTCATAGATGCCAAGAAGCTACCCAATCAAATTTGTTGACTGTAGCCTTCAAAATTTGAGAGATATGTGATTTTTTCGATTTGCTTTGATCAACTTTATCACTGCGGTTGGGATACCAATTTTGACACTTTGACACGGGCACCGACGGACATACTCTGAATACCTTCTTTGGTATTACAGTATAAAATTGCAATTGAATCACTCGCTAATCTTGAAACTCTTCACAAATTACAGGCTAACAATAAAATGCAGGAGCTGCATACACAGCTGGAGCGATTGGGACGCGAGCAACTGCAGCTGGAGACGCGCATCGTGGAGCTGCTGCCATACCAAAGCGAGGTGACCAAATTGAAGGGCGATCTGCTCAAGATGCAGGTAACAACTAAATCAAGCTCGGCTCCAACCCAATCCAATTCAAGATAGACGGCGAGTCGTCGTCGTCGTTGTTGTTGATCCATCGAATTAACCGCAAAATCAACTGTCAACTGTTGAATTGTTGAACAATTGTCTTTTTTATATATGTTATTGTTATTGTTATTATAATTATTGTTGGTGTTGTTGTTGCTATTGCTGGTATTCGAACTGGGGGCGTTGCGCTTCGTTACTTTAACCAATATTTATTGATATTCAATACGTTTCTATATGCGATACACTATGCTATAAGATAGCGCTCCTTTAATTGAGAAAATTTTCGCTCAGCGGCCGCCTCAAACCAGTCACCGCTAAAAGTATGCCAACATAGTAAATTAAAAAAAAAAAAAAAAAAAAAACAAACTTGCACTTTATTGAAAGAGGAACCACAAAAATAAATGAGAAAATGTTCAATATTAATGAAATAACTTGCGGATTATTGTTGAATTTGCATCGGGGCTTTTGTTGTTATTATTGTTGGATTTGCATTATTTGTTTTATTATTTAGTGTTTCTTTTTTCTGGGTTTTTCTTGTTTTTTTTTTTTTACAAGAAAGTGTTTTTTTTTTACATTTTTTTTTTATGTATTTTTTGTTTTCTTTAATTTGGTTTTATTTTATTTGTTTAATTTTTCTAACGAGTGTTTGTTTAGTTTTATTTTATTCTATTTTTGGGTAAATTGAGTTCATATACAATTTGCACTTGATGTTGCACCTTGCGTCTCCAACAACAACGCAAAAACAACCACAACAACAACAGTCATAGCAAGAACAACAGTAACAATGAGAAATTAGAAGCAACATATAAACAATAAACAACAAACAGACTCACCTGCCTCTCTCTCTCTCTCTCTATCTATCTATCTCTCTCGCTGTCTCTCATTCTTAGAATCAACAGGAGAAAACACAAATGGAAATTGGCAATTTGAAATATGAAAATGAATCTTTGCGCAATCGTTTGCGGGACGTTGTCAATTCGCCATTGTCGGACGCGGAGAAGCATCAGATTATACAAGATTCACAGCGCTTGCATAGCTCAGCGCCCGCCTCCATAGCATTGCCCAATGTAAGTCTTAATACTAACCGATATATAAAATAAAATTATATATGTATGTATTAATAGATAAACGAATCGGCGCATGATGGTACGCCATGTCTTACGCCGGACTGGGACAAGCAGTCGTCGTCAAGTGAGATTTCAGTAGCTTGCCTGCAAGATAAGATCATACAAATGGAGGAGACGCACTACTCGACAAATGAGGAACTGCAGGCGACACTCCAGGAGCTGGCCGATCTGCAGACCCAGCTGAGTGACACCCAAACGGAGAACGAACGCCTCTCCGAGGAGAAGGATGTGCTCTTTCAGTCGCTGTGCCGCCAAACCGAGAAGCTCAACGAGTCGCGTACACAGATCAGCACATTGCAGGAGCTGTTGCTGCGTGACACCAAGCAACCGGCGGCGGCAGCCGCCGAGGTCATCACCACGGAGCGTGAGAAGAAGCTGCTCGATTTGGTACAGACATCGCAAGAGGAGCGGGAAGTGTTCATGCTCAAGCAGGAGGAGCTCAACGCTGAGCTGGCTGAATTGCGGCAATCGCGCGATGCCGTCCAACTGGAGCAGCAGCGTCAGCGTGAACGGAACGCACTACTCGACTCCCAGCTGGATGCGGCCAATGCCGAGCGCAAGCAAAGCGATGCCCAAGTCGCTGTGGCCAAAGAGGAGATCTCACAGCGGGCCATTGAGATAAGTAGGCTGAGCACACTGCTGGAGAATGCACGCTCCAAAATTGAGGAGCTCGAGGCCGATTTGGCGCGCGGCGATAAGACCGATCTGAGCGATGTGCTCGACGCGTCGCGACGCGAAAAGGATGCGCTCGAGGAGCGACTGGCCGAGCTGCAGGACCAATGGTCGCGCAGCCAGGCCGAGTTGCGGCGTCTGCGCGAACAAGTCGCCGGCCTGAGCGAGGAATGCAAGGTGGCCAAAAACAATGCGAAATGCGCCGTCTCCCATCTCGAGTATCGGCTGGAGCAGCTGCAATGCGACAAAGACAAATTGGCCGGCGATTGCCAGACGCTGGAGGAGCGTGTCGCTGAGCTGCAGGTGCAGTGCAAATGTCATCAGGAGGACAAGGCACAGCTGCAACAGTTGCTCAGCGAGACGCAGCGACATTTGAGCGATGTGCAGCTGCAGCTAAGCGATAGCGAATCCCGCCTGGACACAGAGACACAGCGACGGCAACGCGACGCCGACGAATGGCAACAGTTTCAGGCGGATCTGCTGATGACGGTGCGTGTGGCCAACGATTTCAAGACTGAAGCGCTCAGCGCACGCGAGCAGCTCGTGCTCGATAACAAATTACAAAAGGACAAGATTCGGCTGCTCGAACAGCAGCTGGACAAGTTAACCAAGCAGCGTAAGCTAATTGATCACATCAGAGAGCGAGGATATCACCGATAATCGTTAATTGTTAATCACTCTTCAACCATCCACAGAAGTGCAGCAGACGGAGACGCAGCAATCGGTGCTATCCACTGTGCAGCAGGAAATATGCTCGAGGCGCAGCAAGCTCAGCTTTAGTCGCCAGGATTCGCGACTCTCCGTCAAAACGCTCATCGAGAGCATTGAGAACAACAAGCCGGTAAGCGAAGAAGAGCAAGCTAGGCCGTTGTATATACCCTGAACACAGCTGTCAAATATATTTCTAATTTTAACACCAAATTTCAACTAAAAAAGTTTTGCCCCCAAATGTAAGCCAGGACTGCTGGAAGTGCTCTCATATCTTATTGCAGGCACAGGTTGTGAGAAACGAAGGCAGCTATCGATAAAATGGAGCAAACTTCATCTGCGCGGGTTATACGAGAATTTCTACTCCAAAATTTAAAGTCTCTCACTCTTTTAGTCTGGCTGTTGATCCTTATCAAAAATATATGTACGAGGTGTGTTCAAAAAGTATCGCGAATTTTGTGTTTTTTCAGATATTATTTATTTATTCATGAATATCTATTTTGTCCCCTTCAAAGTAATCCCCATGAGGTATTATACACTTGTGCCAACGGTTTTTCCAATCTTCGAAGCACTTGTGTGAGCAGGGGCGTTATCGTGGTGCAAAAGCCAATTTTTGTTCTTCTACAAATCCGGGCGTTTCTGGCGGATTGCTTCGCGCAAATTGATGGCATAAGCCAATCGATATGTCTAGCTCCTCAGCAACTTCTCTAACGGTGATTCGACGATTGGCCAATACCATTTTCTCCACTCCATTAATTTTTTCGTCTTTGTTGAAGTGCTCGGGCGTCCGGCACGCTCTTCGTCGTTCACATCTTCTCGGCCTTCTGGAAACATTTTGTACCACCGATAAACGTTGCTTCGGTCCAAGGTAGCTTCTCTGTATGCCACAATCAACATTCGGAATGCATCCGCCGCACTTAATTTCGTTTTTCACACAAAATTTGATACAGGTTCTTTGATCCATTTTTTTGAATAGGTAAAAATCGAAGACGATCCAAAACACGTGCAAGCAAAGCAGCTGTCAACAATTAAGTGAACATTCAAAATGGCCGAGCTTGTCGGCATAAGTGAGGGACATGAGTACCAACATAACGCTACAAAAAAATCGAAATTCGATTATACGTAACCCGCGAAAATTCAAAATTCGCGATACTTTTTGAACGTATATGGGTGTTCAAAAAGTATCGCGAATTTTGTGTTTTTTCAGATATTATTTATTTATTCATGAATATCTATTTTGTCCCCTTCAAAGTAATCCCCATGAGGTATTATACACTTGTGCCAACGGTTTTTCCAATCTTCGAAGCACTTGTGAGAGCAGGGGCGTTATCGTGGTGCAAAAGCCAATTTTTGTTCTTCTACAAATCCGGGCGTTTCTGGCGGATTGCTTCGCGCAAATTGCGCATAACTTGCAGGTAATATTCCTTATTGACCGTTCTACCCTGTGGCAAGAACTCATGATGCACCACGCCCCTGCAATCGAAGAAAACTGTCAGCAAAACTTTCACATTCGACCGAACTTGGTCCAAGGTAGCTTCTCCGTATGCCACAATCAACATTCGGAATGCATCCGCGCACTTAATTTCGTTTTTCACACAAAATTTGATACAGGTTCTTTGATCCATTTTTTTGAATAGGTAAAAATCGAAGACGATCCAAAACACGTGCAAGCAAAGCAGCTGTCAACAATTAAGTGAACATTCAAAATGGCCGAGCTTGTCGGCATAAGTGAGAGACATGAGTACCAACATAACGCTACAAAAAAATCGAAATTCGATTATACGTAACCCGCGAAAATTCAAAATTCGCGATACTTTTTGAACACACCTCGTATAACTTATATCCTTCTTGCTACACATTTTCAATGGGTTCAGGGTATAAAAATACACACTTCTCCTTGAGTTGCTGCATTTCAATTATTCACACTTTATAATCCTAACACTCGCTTCGAATAGCAGGGCAAATCGGATGAGACCGAATCACATTACAGTTCCACGTCCAGCTTGAACAGCGGCACACCCGAAACGGGCAATACGCCAATTATATTGCCCGTATCCGGTGACTGGCATGAGAGCGTAAGTTTCAACAAAATAGTGAAGGACGCATATAATATTTATTCATAAGCATAAATATCTCTTTTTTAACAGCTACGCTTGCCCGTGCTGCAGAGCAGCAATCTTCATGTGAACGTTAACAATGCAACAGCAGCAGCAGCAGCAGCAGCAACAACTATAACAACATCCGCAACAACATCAGCAGCAGCTAACACTACCAAAGCAATACAACAACAGCAGCAGCAACATCAGCAACTGCAGCTGCAGCAACAATTGTCGCAACAGTCAACGACAAGTGCAACATCAACGCCGCCCTCCACACCAAACACGCCCAGCACCTTGCAACAGCAGCAGCCTAGCCTATCAACGCCGGCGACACAGACGCCCAACAGCAGCGCCCTGGTGACCAGTCTCAGTTTTGGCAACGTCTCAAAATCCTACAGCGGTAATTGCAATACATCCCCATACATCTATATATATCAATATCAATATCTATATCTATATATATATATATACGAGTATATATATAATACGGTGTTCAATTTGTTTAGGTGAACGCAAAGATCCGCTCAATATGCTGGCCAAGAATGGTGGCTCCAAGCGTAATGCGCTGCTCAAGTGGTGCCAGAATAAGACAGTTGGCTATCGCAACATTGACATCACGAACTTTAGCTCGTCGTGGAACGATGGGCTGGCCTTCTGTGCCATTCTACATTCCTATCTGCCGGATTGCATACCATACGACACCCTCAGTCCAGCCAACAAATGGCGAAATTTTTCACTCGCTTTTGCAGCTGCCGAATCCGTTGGTATTAATACCACTCTGGTGAGTTGTGGACCAATCCCCCCCTGGACAGTAAAATAGCTGTGTGAAGATAGTAACTTATATTTTTATATATATAACAATAACTGCGTGACTTGCTTTTTTCGCTAACTTAAGTTTTCTTGAATGTTTTCAATGTTTTCTTTATCGGACTTCAGAGCATTTGTAAATAAGCTTAATTGATGTGACTAATTTGTTCCTTGAGTAGGGTTTAGTAACTTTTTACGTTTTTTTACGAGTTTACGCTCTATTTTCTATCTTCTATCCTCCTTTCTCTTTCTTCTATCCTAATATTATTTGATAGCTCAGTTAAGCCTTTATTATTATTTACATCTTTTGCAAAGAAAATCAAGAGAGAAATGAAAGTTTTACTTTATCATTATTTTATGCAACTTATCTTAAAATTTCCCCTTTAATTATTGATATCGTCTATTTGCATGGCAGAACATCAATGATATGTGTCAAATTGAGAGACCCGATTGGACGCAGGTGATGTCCTACGTAACCGCTATCTACAAGTACTTTGAAACGTAAATCGCATAGCACATTGGAGAACTGAATCCTGAATCTCGAGCGAATGTGCTGCACAACACCTTTTGTATATGTATTACCTCTTCCGCCCTATAAGCACCATCCCCCCCCAATCCACATACAATTGAATGTTTCGGTGGCGAACTGTATTTATTACCAAATTAATATTAACACATGCGGCGCCCAGCAATAATTTGGCACAAGTCTTAGCCTAAACAAAGAAAAAAAAAGTTTGCTTTTTACTTTATTTATTTTTGTTTTTTTTTTTTGTGCAACTACTCATAAATATTAGTTATATTGTGTATTGTCAGGTTTTTAGAGTTGAGGCAGATTTCGAAAATGTTTGTCAAATTTAAACGCTGATTTCAGAGTTTATTTTATATAATTACAGATATACATATACATTTATATATATATATACATGAATATTGGGCAACTGGGGAGGCCGAGTGACCGATTAGCTATAGCATATTTATTATAAAACAAAAAATCCACAAAAAACATGATTATCATTACTTTTAACTTTACGAACAACAAAGTGTAATTTTTATATTCAATTCAAAAAAAATACCATAAGCAAAATAAATGGAAACTTAAAAACTCCATACTTTTCTTTAATTCAACTAAAATTCAAATGAGACAACGTTAACATAACTGTGCTCATTCAACGAAATTGCTCACACATCGAAATGCACGAAATGTTATTAAAAGCGTCAAATTTGGTGGAGTCAGTATGTTAAATGTGGAGTAGCAATAGTTCTGTTTTCATATCGATAGGTCGTGTATCGTGTATCGATAGTTTGCTGCAATCATAGTGAGATTATGACAATTCATAAATAAATTGTTAAACAAGGCAATGTCCGGGACTAAAAACAATCAATAACAACCAAAGAGTGTCTTGCAATGGAAGCGACAGAAGACCAGTTAATACTGGCCACCGGTGGCTATGACCACACAATTAAAGTGTGGCAGGCGCACACCGGCAACTGCATCAAAACTATGCGCTTTGTGGAGACATCGGTGAGTCTTTTATAAGAGAAAACAAACTTTCCACTTTTTTGTATATATATACATATATAAATATGTATATTTTATAAATGCATAGCAAGTGAATGCGCTGGACCGTACGCCGGATAAGACGCGATTGGCCGCGTGCGGTTATCAGTGCATAAGATTGTACGATTTGGACTCGAATTGCACGGCGCCGGTGATAAATTTTGATGCTGTGCAAAAGAATGTGACGCGTCTGGGCTTCCAGGAGGATGGCAAATGGATGTTTACTGCCGGTGAGGATCATCGTGTGCGCATCTGGGACATGATCTCGGCACCGCCCCATTGTTCGCGCGTTTTCGATTGCCAGGCGCCGGTAAATGCCGCATGCCTGCATCCGAATCAAGTGGAGATTGCGATGGGCTCCCAAAATGGTGGCGTCTATCTGTGGGATGTTAAGTCCGAAATGCACGAACAGCTCGTCCCCGAACTGGAAGCCTCGATTCAGGATGTGGCCATCTCACCAGATGGCCGTCACATGGCCGCCGCCAACAACAAGGGCAATTGTTACATTTGGGAGCTGAGCATCAGTCCCGGCCAGATGTTGAGCACGATCAGTCCGAAGAAGATGATCCAGGCACACAATCGCTCCATATTGCGCTGTAAATTTAGTCCCGATTCGCGTCTACTGGTGACCACATCGGGCAATGGCAGCGCCTGCATTTGGAAGACGTGCGACTTTAGCAAGTGGCGCGAGCTAACCATTAAAAACTATTGGATTTGGGACGCTGCATTCAGTGCCGATTCCAAATGGCTATTTACAGCCTCATCAGATGGCGTTGCACGCCTCTGGAAGCTGGAGACGAAAACCTGCGTACGCGATTACACGGGCCACACCAAGGCAATTACGGCACTGTCCTTCAAGGACGAGATTGTTGACTAACATAGGCTTATGCATAGCCTTAGCATCATTAGTCTTAGCTCTACACATATAGATAAATGGAGTCCATCCCGATGTGCATTATCCAACTGGCGAAAAGATATTCTTTTCTTTTTCTTTACCAATTTATAAGAACAGAATTGGATCACCAAAAAAAAAAGATCGTTTTTTTGTGGCGACATTTTTTCATGATTTTTTTTTGTATAATATATTGCTAATGTATATACATATGTATATATATATAAATATACATATATATGCATATATATATATATATATATATACAGTAGTACATGAGTGAATGCAATTTAATAAAACCTTATAGGCATACAATAAACGATAAGTACATAAAAATACATAATAATAATTAACTGATTTGGGTGGAGCTCAATACTCGAATACGAAGAAGAAATAAAGAGACAGAGAAATTAATAATGACTATGGATAGTTCTCCGACTTGGACACATTTAATTGACATCTATGGCACATAGGCAATGCCTTTTGCCACAATTGACTCCTTGATGGGATCTGGATCTTCGCCCAGTCTGTAGCCCACAATGCAGGTGATGTCCACGGGATTGCCAGTGGGATTCAGTAGCAGCATCACCTGATTAATTGGCGATGCTGGCCGGAATGGTTTGAGGGGCGCCATTGCGTTATCCGTCGGTGGCAAGAGGCGCACCTTGCACGGCTACACGCATACAACGATATGATGAAGATGGTCAGTTAGAATTGGAGTTGGAATTGAAATCAGAGTTGTTTCACTTGCCTTTTTCACGCTCGCCTCAAACTGGAAGTCTTTGACTGGCTGGCGGCTTTTGTTATGTGCCGATATCACAATAACGGACACATGACGACTGGGCCGATCCTTGGTAAAGTTGAGGCACAAATGCATATCATCATCGTCCAGCACAACACGCTCCTCCCCCGTCGCTTGAATATTATCCAGCTCAATATTTATCTCGCTCAGATGTTTCGTTTCTAATGTTGATGCTGGTGCTGCAAGACCCATCACCTCCTTCTCTTCCTCCTGCTGCTGCTCCTTCTCTGTGGGAGCCTGTGCTGCTGGCAGAGCAGAGCTTAGCAGTGGAACATCATCCTCAGCAGGCTTGACGTGCATGCGCTCGCGTGCCAAATCATTGAGTGTTATCTTCTCGTGATCTCGCTTAAAGCTGCTCATCCGCTCCTGTGTGGGAAGTACCTGCTGAAACAGCTCCTCACTCAGCATATCAATTTCAGGCATTTTACGTACACTGCCCGATTTCCTCGTATTGTCCATTGCAATGGCATCGCTGTTACTATCGCTCTTCTTGGGACTGAGCACCTGTGGCTCGAGCAGTTCACCGCTACCGGCATGCTGAAAGTGCTCCGAGCTTTGCTGCTGCTTGTCCTCAATCTCGGCCAGAGCGCTGCTAAAGATGTCGCTGAGCTCCGCCAATGCATTGGGCTTTTTGTTAGTATTATTATTATTATTGTTATTAGTATTATTATTATTAGTGGTTGCATTCGTTGCTGCAACAGTGGCAGCTGCAGCTGGTGCATCTTCGCCTAGCAGCAGATCGCCAAGCAGCTCATTCAGCAGCGTTTCATTGCTGGAGCCAGCTACTTTAGCTGACGTTGCTGTAGCAGTTGTTATTGTTCCTGCTGCTGCTGGCGGAGCAGCTGGCGAAGCTGGTGTGGTGCTCCTAATGGGCGAGGGCACCAGTTGTTTGTAGCGCGTCATTATCGCCACCAGATCGCCATTTGTCTCCAGCGTGTCCTCTATGAAATTACACAATTGCACAATTAATGAGCAGCAATAATTATGCATATTACGAGTATTTATGTAAGTAGCTGGCCTAAGAGTCAAACTGAATACTAACCTATTAGCTGAGAATCGGACTCGCCCAGCAGCTCGGGCAGATGCTGAAAGATGGGCTTGTGTTTCTTGCAGCTCTTGTAGAGATCGTGTATGGTTTCGTTGACATCGCTGGGATCGCCGGGATTGTATGTGTCCAGCATTTGATTGAGCAGCTTTATTGTCTCCTTCACCTCCAGCAGGACGAGACGATGCTGGGCGAGCAGATCGTTGCGTCGAGCCTCCTGCGCCATCCGATACTGCAGCAGTAGATTGGCTCGCTTAAAATTCTCCGGATCCTTGCTGCGTATCAGCTTGGCAAACATTGCCTCATCAATGGTGCTCAGCACACTCTCGCGCTTGGCCAATGCAGCGGCAGTTTGGCCATGATCAATGTCGCCCTCCTTGCGCAGCATCTCGTAGGCGTCCCGTATCTTGAGACGCTGCGGAAACTCGGTGGTCCACAGCAGAAGGCATTCCATGATGCGTTGCTTCACCACTAGCGGCGTTTCGGCGCCCTGATATTTCTTCGACACCAGACGGATCAGTTCGTTGAGAAAGCGAAACTTGCCAGCCTCATCCTGGAAATCATTGCCGCACTGTGTCATGCACTCCTCCAGCAGCTGCCAATTTCAATTTTTATCGATTCCCACAACAAAGAAATGAAATTGAAGACGTATAACGATAACACTAATGCCATAATCAACTGAGTCTGAGTGTGTGTGTGTGTGTGTGCACGCACTTACCGCAATTGCTCGATGGGCTTCGGTTACATTGGTCGACCGCACTTTGGCCACAATCATCTCCTGCGCCTTGTGCACCAGTTGGCTATTGCTGCGGACCACAATGCAAAACATTTGCACACCCAGTTCATCGACTTGCTCTTTTGACGGATTCGTTGCACGATCTGCGCAAAAAACCGTAAAGCCGTCAACAATAATGGCAAAGAAACGGGGCGCAGTTTACAAAATATTAAATAAAGCAAGCATTCGTTGGTAGACTTACCCAGCATTTCGGTCATAATACTCTCGTCGGTTGTCATTATTTACATTAAACGCTGTTCAATGGGTTTACTTGCAAATAACAGTCTCAAATTCAAGGAACGTACGTTCTCCGGTGAATTTAAACAACAATCATATCGTTGTTGTTGCTTTAATTATTCTTAGAGCTGTGCATTAAGCATTCTGCAGACTATCGATATCAAAATTACATGATTGCATTGTGGGGTACGTCAAAATCTAATAATTTGCTTTGAATAACAGAGGCCAACTAACTAACGAATTAAACAGAATTTAGCATGTTCAGCAGATATAGGCACCATCTATCGTGCGCCAGGATTAGCTACATTTAACAGCGTCTGCCGGTGTTACGCCGAATATTGAGTGTTATCGATAGCAAACAATAGCACAACATATCTATGATATCTAATTAATACTCCATACGTTAAGCATTATAAGACCGTAAGATAAATAGATTGAGCACTTAGTGATACGATTTAATCTTATGCTTAACTTAAGTAAAGTTCAAGCTATTAATTGTTGATTAAATATCGGCTAATTTCTATAATGTTAAGACTACTTAAACTTTTGCATAATGATTCATTTATATTTGTCTATTCATTTATATAAGGCGGAGACTTCAGATAAGATTAGATCATTTTGTTAAGATTACTTTGTCTGAAATATTCAATTGTTCTACAATCATTTTCTCGTTGACCCTAAAATTATGTTGCAAAATTTTTGCTTGCCATTTCATATCTTATAGTTTTCGAAAGGATTCATACTTTTGAGCTAACAGATTCTAAAATATGATGACATGTCACCATTTATATTTTAGAGAATTGTGTTATTTGATTTTTCAAAAAACATTAACTAACAATATAATCAATCGATCAATCATTTTGCAATATACAAATTTTAATATTAAATATTCGATTCAGAGTTCATTGCAGGCCTGTAGCTCAAACGCAACCCTGAGCTCTGGGCGGAAATCAATTTTTCTAGCATTGACGCACACTGCCGCAACATGTTCTTTTTCAGGCGTACGCCTTTGCGCATACATCGTACACCGATTTCTTCTGTGAAAAATGTAAGATTTTTTTTGTCAAAATGAAAGTGTATAAACATAAAGCATACGCAAATGCATCTAAAGTTTGGTGGCCATCGGTTGCAATTGAAAGCCACGTGAAATGCATTGCGCTACTCTCAAAAACTCGTTGTTTTCTTTTCGCCACGCACAATGAGGTTAAATACGGTGCTCGTTTCATATACATATATATTTTGAATTTTTTTTTGTTGCATTTAAATGCACGCGATTTTAAGTGATTACTGATTACTTCAACAAAGTACAACAATTACGTCCATAACTAAATCCGCAGCAGTGATACATACGTTGTTGTGGTATTCAATTGGACTACATCAAAGCCCATGATTTACTATTCCTCTTAAGGGCATTGCCTAAAATATGCACACCTTAATAAAGTCCAAAATCAACAAAGCAACAACAACAATCATTAATATGAATAGTATGTAAGTGGAATGAACATGTATCTGAATTGGCTTTGCTTCTTTAACATTGCAGCATGGCCGAAGTAGCTGAAACAGTAGCTGTTGAGACATTCGAGGAGCCGGTGCCAGTGGAAGTGGATGTTGCCGAAGCTGTGGTCGATACAAATGTGGTCGCCACCACTGAGCTGCCCGAGATTAAGCTGTTCGGTCGCTGGTCTTGCGATGATGTGACCGTCAACGATATATCGCTGCAGGATTACATTTCAGTGAAAGAGAAGTTTGCACGCTATCTGCCCCATTCGGCTGGTCGCTATGCCGCCAAGCGTTTCCGCAAGGCCCAGTGCCCGATTGTGGAGCGTCTGACCTGCTCCCTGATGATGAAGGGTCGCAACAATGGCAAGAAACTGATGGCCTGTCGCATCGTCAAGCACTCCTTCGAGATCATCCACTTGCTAACGGGCGAGAATCCACTGCAGGTAGGTGCACTATCCATCCATCCTTCCATCCATTATACTATATCGTGCCATGCTAAACTGCGCCCTTGCCTAAAATAAACCAAAGCGGGCGACAGGTAGAATGTGCACGCAGAGCAAATTTGGTTTCAATATCCTAGTGTTTGAAGCGACACTCCTCTTCCTACTCTCTTGGAACTTGAAACGACAAATGCACATTAACCATAATTACTAATGGAACACAATCATAGTTCTAGTCTACCTCAACGCCAGGCGGCGACTCTGTTCACAGGCTGCGCTGAGCATATTTCAAAAATAGACTGATAGTAAATGAAGTTTTAATATCCTAGTGCTCAAAGATCACACAACCTCTTTCCGCTCTCTTGGAACTTAAAACCACAAAAATATTCAAAAGTTTATACCGATGTACACAAACAAACATATATAAAACTTATATCAATTTTGAAATTGATGCCAAGTCCACCTCAATGCCGGTCAGCTAATATTTCATGCTGAGCTGAGCATACTAAATAACAATGGACTCATATTAAATGAGGTTTTAATATCCTAGTGCCTGAAGATCTCACTCTCTTCTTGCTCTCCTGGAACTTAAAACTACATGATCCAGCCACGATCTGTATAGAAACTTCGAAGTATGTCCAAAACTAAAACCGCATCAGTGATTCACACGCTGATGTGGTATTCAATTGGACTACATCAAAGCCCATGATTTACTATTCCTCTTAAGGGCATTGGCTAAAAGATGCGAACCTTAATAAAGTCAAAATCAACAGTTATCAATAACAGTATGCATATAGGAAATTGAGGGTCTTTTTCTATTATTCATAGTAGTCCACCTCAATGCCAGACAGCTATAATTTCAGGCTGTGCTGAGCATCTATCTTAAATGGACTAATATAAAATGGAGTTTTAATATCCTAGTGCCTGAAGATTTCACTCTCTTCTTGCTCTCTTGGAACTTAAAACTACAACTAATTTAAATATACATGCTGAGCACGTTTTGTGCAGTTTTTTATTTTGTATCTCATTGATATTTATTTGGATTTTTCTTCTTGTAGATCTTGGTGAGCGCGATCATCAACTCGGGACCACGTGAGGACTCCACACGTATTGGTCGTGCCGGCACTGTGCGTCGCCAGGCTGTGGATGTGTCGCCCTTGCGTCGCGTCAACCAGGTGGGTGTTGCATACATACCGGTGTCCTGGTGACCAATTGGCCAGCAACGATGGTGCGCAGTTCGAGCAGCGACTGTGTTCTTATAACGCTTGGCTATAATAAACATCTATCCTATCCGTAGCGTCACAATGTGTAATTGGCCGACATTTGGCGTATGAACTGAAGAAACATTTCATTTATTAATTCCAAATAATGCATTATAATTAATTCATCATTTTTAACTTTTGCACTTTGCAGGCTATCTGGCTGCTGTGCACGGGTGCCCGCGAGGCTGCATTCAGGAATATCAAGACCATTGCCGAGTGTCTGGCTGATGAGCTCATCAACGCCGCCAAGGTAAGCTATAATCCTTCATCTACGAGTTCATCTGTTCTTGGTTTTTTGTTTTAATAAATGTTATGTTAAAATGATGTCCAGTCTAATTCTGCATCATGTAACTGGGATATTGATGCAGACTCGCTTTTGGACAATAGAAATTGAATGTCTTTTATTATCCTTGTGCTTGTGGCAGCACTCTCAGCTCAATGCACACGAGAAACGTAGAAGAACAAATCCTATATATATATAGATATATATTTAATATAATAATACTGTTGTTTTTAATGATTTAATCGTAACTCGTGTATTAATTTTGCTATATTTACATTTCCAGGGTTCATCCAACTCGTACGCCATCAAGAAGAAAGACGAATTGGAGCGTGTTGCTAAGTCTAACCGTTAAGAAACAACTACAACACACAATATACAAATAAAACAAATACAGTTTGTTTAATGTCCGATTAAAACTTGATACCTTACGTTTGGTGTAAATTTGTATGTAGCAAAGCGTTTTGTTCAATTTTAAGCGTAAAGAGATATACTACACATGAAATGTTCAACAAATAAATCTGTGTAAACAAAACAAACAAAAAATAATAATATAGGACATGATGCTTCTTTTTTTTAATAGCTGTAGAGTTTATCATTAAATAAATTTGTATAATTTTTGTACGATCAACACACACACACGCTTTGCGCTGGAGCGGAAGCGTTTTTTTGAATCTGATTGTGCGCATGCAAAGTGCGTTTAAGTTTCGATAACGATTGCGATTGCCTCCGATGGCTGATGGCCTGATCTGCAATACAGTTAGGTGGCAACGCTGGCTGATGTGACAATTCTGCCAGACTTAATTTGAATTGTGCAAAAACAGATCGATTTGAATTCGCGCACATCTTTCATCGCTTTACATTTGTGTAAGGCTAATTGCTGCAAAATATGTTCAATGTGAATACAGTTCTGCAAACGCAAGCGCTTGGCACAAGCTTAAGTGATAGCAATTCAAACGACGACCATTCGCATCAGCGCCACAGCCAGTGAGTATTGCAAAACGAATTAAATTAACACATAATGTAGATTTCACGAGCAGAAGCTAGTCGACGAGTTTTGCCGAAAAACACAGTTGACACAAATAATCGAACAGGCCGTTCATAGCCTGGTGCACAACTACAGGCGCACACGTAAGCCGGAGGAGGCGCTGGCGCCACTGCTGTTGCGCTTGGACTTTAACTACACGGAGCTGACGAAGCACGCAACGCAATTGCTTCATTTGGCCATCGAGGAGCCGCTGCAATTTGCCGAAGCGGTCAAGTATTCCGTTTACGGGCAGGTGCGCCATTTGCTTAAGGCGACCCAGGACAACAACGGACTCAAAACGATCGACATCACTCAGCTGCATATACAGTGGCGTCTGCTCGATTTGCCGCTGCAAACGAATCTTCTCTTCAATCCCACACACCATCAGTACCCGCTCGGCCTGGCATTGGTTAGCGGCATCCTGTCCGCATATACGCTGCCGGAGACACTAGTGTGAGTCGCGATGTGGCCGAGTTTCCCCTGCCACAATGCTATCTATGCCATTAAGTATATATATTCTTGATCGATTAAAAGCAATTTCAATGCGACTTTGCTGAAGAATCTTTTGCATATGAAATACTTTTCCATTTTAGAAGATATTTTGATTGAACATACAAACTTAAAATTTGACTTCGTGATTTGTACACAACCATTTGACTACTAAAGAAACAATTGCGCGCAAATCGTTAACTCTTATGTTGATGAAGGAGTATTTCATCCTCGTCAACTCGAGGATAATTGACTTTTGAAATTTGTATTAAAATGCTGCTTATCTTTGACAGGCTGCAATCAATTTGGTATTGTGGCAGCGGTTGCATGCGGAATGCAATCCAGACCAGCTCCACGGATGGTATGTCTCCTCGCATACTAACTACACTCTTACTAACAACTAATACACCTAGTTACATGCATACTTTGGATATATTTGAAATCCTTGAATCGTAAAACAGATCCAAGTCGTCGTTCATTTAACAATCGTTCGCTTTTGTTGTATATTTAGTGTTATTACGTGTCTCGCCAGGAATTCTACAAATTTGGATTTGCACTAATATATTTTGTTCGTTTCGCTTTTTTCGTTCTCCACCTGGTGCAATTGTGCAGCTCCACTGTGTCCCAACTGCTCGCGTCCCATGAGTGAATACCAAAAGCTACGCGTTATCGAAAAGTATTCTATAATTAGCATATTGCCTGGCGCCTGTGTGCAGACTCCGCGAACTGTAGATTGCATCTATCGGCCGATTCTAGTGCGTTTACGTGGTGAGTCCATATCTTATCTATCAACAGCAACAAAAGAGCAACTTATCCACATTATAACTAAACTCTATCTATGCCAGCACATACATACGATTGCAATTTGAAATTGGGCGCCAACTATCTGATCACTGGCTATTACTGTGGCACAGCGAACGCTTATAAATTTGAGGCATGCCATCTAAAAAGAATGTGAAGGGCGGCGGCAGCCATCGTCGTGCGCCCGTTCAGCTAATTGACTTTTTGCGTTCCGACTTCGAGCTGCCGACATCATCAGTGCAGTCAGCTTCACGCTCGTTAGTAACGAATAAGCCTTATATGTATAATAATTTAATCTGAACTGAACTTTTAGATCAAACATCAGCCCAGTTTTGAGTGGCACCAGCAGCGCAGTCACAACCGCTACGCCCAAAAGCGTCTGGGGTGATGCTGCCAATAAATCAAATTTATTTAAGAATCAAGTACCATATACCAACGATGAAGAGTTTCCCACTGTGGGCACCATACGCAGAAAGAAACCAAAGCACACTCGAGCTGGACTACCAGCTACACCGACATCAGCAGCCGCCGCAGCAGCACCATCAGCAGCCGCAGCAGCAGCTCCATCAGCAGCAGCAGCTCCATCAGCAGCAGCAGGAGGAGTGGCACAGTGCAGTGGCCGGGCTCTGTTGTCCACAGGCAATTGCGTTGACAAACAAGCAGAGATAACCAAATGGCTCAACTCAGTGCAGGAGCCGATAGTTCAGACACCGCTGCTGGAAACGCCAATGCTTCAATCGGTGACGAGCATGAGTGCGCCCGCTGCTATTGGACCACAGAAGCAGCAGCTATCTCAACAGTCACAAGGGCACAACAATCCAGAACAACAACAGACGCCGACAAATGCACCATCTGGCGAAGGCGTGGCCGTATCCATGCCCACTAGACACATCTGCACAAAGGCAGACGTTGCGCTTGGCAATGAGGAGAATGAGCAATGGCAGCGCATTGATTTCAATCCAAATGTGAATCGATCAGAGGCCGCCAATATTGAACAATCGTCGATTTGGCATGAACCGAATTCGATTCGGCAATGGCGACGCTTGCAAGCCGATCAAATGCCACAGATGAGTGGACGCCAAGATTGTCCAGGTCAGCAACAGATGCCGCCGCATGTGCCGGACGTGTGGTCTGCTGGGTCTACTGGCCGTAGTGACAATTGCAATCCTCTGCAGCGGTTCAACAATCCTCCTTTGTCGTCATCGCAATTCCAATCTCAATCACAATCCCAATCTCAGCTGTTCGACATCGCATCACGCAGCACATTGAATTTCAATGCCAACAAATATTATCCCAATCAAAGTGCAAATGAGCGCAGGCAAATGATTAGCGTAAGTCCATAATCAATGTTGGCCAACTAGTGACAGCGCTTCAGCGAGTAGAGCGTAGATTACCAGTAGCCTTTAAGTATTGATAAAAAAAATGTTATGGCCACGCCCACGCCTGCTTCTACTTCCAACTTCCAACCTCCAATAGATTACTAGGAGTCTCCCACCCGGCACCTTTTGTCAGATGGTATCATTTATTGATAGCAGAGTATTTCGCAGTCGGCTACTCCCGAAATGTAACGTTTTTTCTTGATTTCTTGTTGCACCCCACAGGAGCGTCGCCGTCGCCAGCGTTTCTTTCGCACACTCAAGCCAAATACGGTCTTTAAGCTGATTGCGCTGCCACCCGATGAGCTCCAGATGTCACAATCAACCGCCACAAGCTGGGAACCGCATCCCACCTACAACATATCGCCAAACAACAACAGCAATAGCAACAGCATCAATAACAGCCAGTCGTTTTTTCGGCTTTCCAGCCACCGCTGTGGTATTGGAACGTACAGCGAGGACCAGTCCACTATATGTGACCCCTTTGATAGCTCAGTCAGCCGACCATTACTGAATATGGACACGCAAGAGTTGCAATCGGATGCGTCCATGTTCTTCGAGCTTGACAGAAACACAAGCGTGCGTTTGGATGATGTGCATCACGAGGAAGCAATCAAGTCGGACAACAAGAGTGGTCCGGCCTTGCCACGCCATATGATTTTTGTAGCTGGCGACAGTCGGCAGGGTGGCAGGCACAGTGTCACCGTCGATATGAACTTTATGCCACCCAGCATTAAGCAGCTGCATCATCTGATCTGCTCCAAGTATTCGGACTATGCGTTCGTCTATACGCTGAGTGCCCAGCTTAGCCAGCGGTGTGTGCCCATGGAGTGTTATGTGTACCTGAAGATGGCACTCTTGGCCAGTCTCGCCAGCATCGAACAGGACGAGATGCGACCACCGATATCGCTGTGCGTCATTTGCAGTGACAGCAGTGTGGCCCATCAGCTGCTGGACAGCGTTGGCCAGCTGGCTCCACGTTTCATTGGCCCCCACGAGGGTGGACAGCAATCGGCATTTACGGCTCTGCCCACACGTCAAAATTGGGTGGTGGCCAGCCCCTTATTGCTGGCACAGCAGGGCGTTTACTATGTGGGCGATTGGAATCGCTTGACGCGCGACCAAAGCGAGGAGATCGAGAAATGCATCGAGAATGGCAGCGTGGCGGTGGTACAGCTGCAGAGTCAGCAGCCGCTTGAAGCGGCCATTTGGACATATTGGCAGCCGGAGAATGCGGCCAATCAAACCACAGCCTTTGCCAAGCTTTGCCCGTAAGCGTTTCACTCCAAATATAAAGTATACAAATATGTTTAAGTATTTCTATTTGAATATGTAGTATCTTCGGGCTGCCCATCTACATGGGTGAGCAGGTGAATGATAGCCTCTGGGATTTTGTGCTCCGTTCGCACAGCGCAGAGGGGCAAGACACAATGCTGGATTCATTGAACATACATAACGAGGATATGCGAGCGATGCTTGGCTTGCTCCATCAGCGCCAGGTGTCATTCACGCAGCCAGCACAGCAGTTGCTGCAAAAATATTATGTTGTCTCGCGCATCGAACAGCCCAGTAAGTGAACAAATCTTTCCTTCTCATTTGAATCCATGAATATACTATATCTATCTCTGTCTCTGTCTCTATCTCTATCTCTGTCTCTGTGTATGCTTGTGTTACAGCCGCATTCAGTAGCAAAACGTACATTGTGCTGAAGCAATTTGCGGAATCGATTGCCAAGCTGTCCATGCGTCTGGAGGTGCTCGAAGCGGATGTGACCGTTGCCATATTCCACTGTGAGCTTTTTGTGCGCAGCATCTTTGGGGCTGGCGATTATCCGCCACCAGCTGTTGCCAGTTTCAATGTCATCTCCAGGATTGATCCCTATATGAATGAGTTTGCCAGGTGGTTATTCCAATATTTGGATCGCTATAAGGACGACATGAACATGAACGATGGCAAATAGCCAAAAAACCGTCAACAGCAAAGTTTCTAAGTGCTCAAATTAATTTTCTACTACTTTGATATTACTACCAAAAATGACGCCTAACATTGGGATACGTGCGTGCATCATTCAAAAACCATTTAGTATAGTTTAAAATTATCTTAGCTTTCGGTTTTCAATTAAGGAATACTCCTGGAAAATTCACTATCACGATTTGTGCCTGTTCACATGAATATAATAAATGTTTATGGCATTCCTATAAATATACTTAATCAGTATCAATTCAAGCATTTGTTATCAAATTACCTCAAATTTCAGACAATAGTCACATTTTCAAAAACCCAATTGGCTAAAGCTTTACGTTAAGTTTTTATAATATTTGCTATTGGTGAAAAATGTAAGCTAACGAAAATAATTTAAATTTCTTCTGCTGAAATATCACTGAATACACTTTAGACACGGGTATTCAGTTCAACCCCAGTATTAATTTAAAAACAATTCTTTATTTACTATTTGCCGTAGCGACTTACATTTGTTTATATTATTATTTTTATTCTTTCATCAGTATTAATTAATAAATGTATTTTGATTATCATTTTCAGTTGCCTGAGCACAAATCATTCAATTAAGTTTTTTTTTTATGGTAATACAGAGTTGGAGAATAAGTTCATAATTTATGTGTTCAACAGTTAACACACGTATTTAGACTTTATATATATATATATATATATTTATATATGTTCCCCTCGAACTCTTATCAAATTACACACATATGTATTTATATATAATGTATAATAAATTTAAATTCACATCAAAACTTCAGTATAAAATTACATATTCATAGGTCGATTTGGTTATTAGTTGTATATATGTAGTTGATGAAATGGTTGCGTTATTTGCGTTTGGCTGTCTACTATACATATTTCATAATTATGTATATACTCGTATATATATATATATATGTGTGATATATGTTTGTTTGTACGTATGTATAAAAATTATTCTTATCTCCCTAGATTATGACAAAATTAAAACCATACAAAATACATTCTTCACTTTGGTCCAGTACTGAAATCTCGGATTTCGTTAGTTTCCAAAAATAAGTAGCTTAGTTTCTTAGTTTTCTGTTTTTCTGTTTTTGTCTTTGCTATGGATACATACAGGATTTATGTAGCCTAGCTAGAAACGACTACATTAATAATGAGCTGCCTTACTTATCTACAAGTTTACAGTTTAGTTGAGCTAAAAACAAGTTCAGTGTGTGTGTGTGTGTGTGTGTGTGATGGGCATAAAACAATAGCTTGAAATCGATGGTCAATAGTCCAAATTGCCCTGTGCCCCGGTTATAATGGCATCAATCCAAATGCGAGCCGCTGCATCCGAGGCCGCTTGTAAATTATAGCTACGTTTCTTAGTCTTCACGATGAAGGTGCAATGTGGCCGACCGCTCTTTGAGGCATTCAAATGATCCAGATATACCTCGTCGATGGTCTACATGGAGAGTGTATAAGTTATAATAGTAATACTCGTTACTAGTCGTGTCGCATGTGGAATACTTACCGCAAAGTAGGCGCCACCGCGTGGCTTCCGCTCCGACTTATCCGAGTAATAGATGAGAGCACTTCGCTGTCGATCCAGCACAAACCAGCGCCTTGACCACGCATGAAACGTGGCCCCCAATTTATGTAGGTAACTGCAAAACGAATATAATTCTATTATTAAAATTTATTTTTATACTCTGTCACCAAAGAAGGTATTCAGGGTGCATTGGTTTTGTGTGTCCGTCTGTAAAGGACGCAACTTCTTCGACAAATCGGTAAGACGACATACTCGTATCTCCCATGACTTTAGAGTTACAGTCAGCAACCATTGAAGGTAACTTGCTGGTTCCCTTAAAGATCGGCATATTCATTATTAGACCATCAGCTAGAATCATAAAATTTCAAAAGGTACTCGTATATTTCTAGCAACACCTTTCTAAGAAACTCCGCCCAATACCGACCCAAAAGCTCGTAATTTCTGTGAACTTCCATCAAAGATGGCTATTTCTTGGCTACACGCAGCCTGCTCTGTTCTATTCTGGTTCAGGTGATATTGATTACTGGAAGCAGAGTATCTGGCAGTCGGTTGCGCCCAACACTGCGACGTTTCTTGTTCTCTTGTTGATTTTGATTTATTTTTCGTTGTTTGGGGAACTCACCCGCGACAGCTGTGCGCATCGACAAAGACATGCGGACAGAGATCGATCTGATGGCCGGCAGTCTCGATGTGATGCCGCAGATTAAGATCTGGCGAGAAGATGGGCAGGTAGCGTGTCAACGGACGCTGATGCTTTGGCAACGCACGCTTTCGTTCACCATTGGCGCTGGCGGTGCTGCTGCTGCCAGTGCCGGCGCCGCTGCTGCTGCCACCGCTACCGCTGCCCGCCGATGCGGTGTCCTGTGAGTTGCTGTTGCAGCTGGCCCGCTTGTTGTTGTTCTCCGTCGCCGACGAGTCGCCGCCATTGGCAAACTTGGGCCCCTCAATGGACGCCTCGCAGTTGTTCGCCTCCGAGAGCGGGCGTGGACTGCGCACACTCGCTGCGCCACCACCACCAACACCAGCACCAAGAGCGATCGCATGATGCTCCAGTTCCGGCTGCGAGTGGCGTTGCTGTAAGTCAAACAAATGCCAGACATTGTCATGAGCATGGGCTTCCATTCATTCAATTCATTTAAGTGGGTTAGCGAATTGACCGTAGTCTCTAAATATATTTATATATCTCTCAAAATAATATCTATTCTTCTTGTGTGTCGTCAGTCAGTTGTAAAGTGGCACGTTTAACCCCGCAATGGATCACACGGGCTCATCTCGCTCTGGAAATGCGAGCCAACTTCAAGTTAAAGCCAAACCTTTTAGTTGCCAGCTAATGATTGATTTTTTGTTGCTTTTTTGTTTTTTTTTTTGGGTCACTTGAAGTTGGCAAAAATGTTGTTTGGCCGAAACCTTTTTAGGGCAGAAGTGGTGCCTGAGAGGAGGTTGGAGGAGGAAGGCTATAATTGATAGGGTTGCCCCGTGTGGGATCATCTAGTTTTCAGAGCTTTCTTACAGCAGTGCCACTTAAGTCGTAAGATATATTTACATCTACGTAAATCCTCACACAAATCTTTTATCTTTGCCTGCGAAGTGTGGACATTTAAACCAAGTCTTGTTATGCTTAAATATTAATTAGCATTCACATAATAATCGCTCGCTTAGCAGACACTAAATATTATCACAACTTGATGCTTACAGAATTGAGTAAAATTTAATGAAAAGATAACTCTTTGAGCACTGCGGCAAATTATGTAAGTCATAAGATATATTTACATTTATATATAAATCTTGTGTTCTTAAGCAGTTGAAGTGCTTGCCAACTGTGAATATTTGCACAAAGACTCGTATAAATAATAATAAATACGCAAATCACACTCGAATTTGAATCACAACTAATTACAGAATTGAGTACACAAAACGTGGACACATTCAGATGACTGATACACACACACACACACACACACACAGATATATATATATATATATATATATATATATATACGTATCCTTTTGGGGCAGCACTCACAAGATAATAGAGTTCGGAGCGCTGGCGCGCATTCGCATCCATGCGACGATGCTGCACATAGGTCATCCAGACGGACATGCTGACGTTGATGATCCTTTCTAAATGATGGCACTCTTATATGTATCTGTATCTGGCTCAGTATCTGTATCTCGCTCAGCAAACAACTGGATAAGTGTAGCGCGCTACTCGAAATCTCAACTCTTGCGTGCCGCGATTGTAAATGCGGAATATTGACCCAATGCGAATTTGATGGCTGCCTCGGCCCGGGGGCTATGGCCAACAATAAAGAAACGAGGCGCACACAAACATTATCCAGCAGATAATTGGCGATATTCAAGTAATGGTAATGGGCCTAACGATTTGTGGCTGATACGATACTGTTGACTGCCGCTGCCACTGCCACTGCCACTGCTGCCTGATACGGATGATGATGTAAACAAAAAAATTTCGCACCAAAGTAAACAACAACAGCAATAAAAACAATAAGAACAATGGGAACAATGAGAACAATAACAAGCTGGCTAAGAAGTGCGCATCGCGAGCAACGGTGGCAAACTGACGACTATCATCATCATGATCAGCTGCGATCAGCGGCGAGCATAAAGAAAAATATTATTATAAACTTATTAATAAGTGTAGTCCATAGCACGGAACGGAACCGAGCTGAACCGAGCCGAACGTAACGGATCGCAACGGAACGCAACGCATGGCCAGAGTGAGGGAGAGATTTGCTTTAAAATAAACATTAGCAAAAAAAATAAATAAATCTATATATTTATATATATAAATATATATATATATACATATAAAAGAGCAACAAAATGTCGAGGCGCTGTATATAAAACTCGTGACTAACGAGTCAAAGATCGCTTGACGGTGATCTTATGATCAGTCCACGGCATGGATACACCAAGAAAAAACCCCGAGAGAGAGAGAGACAGAGAGAGTGTCACATATCCTTAAATGAATAACAGAGCTGTATATAATATGATGATGATCAGTCTGTGGATGTAGCAAGCAATACCAGAGAGTGTGGCACACATCCTTAAATAAGAAACACAATTTGCTATAAAACTCGTGACCAACAATATTATGAGAGAACGAGAGAAAGCCAGAGAGCGAGAGAGAGAGAGAGAGAGAGAGAGCGAGAGAGAGAGAGAGAGCGAGAGAGAGAGAGAGAACGAGAGAAAGCCAGAGAGAGAGCGAGAGAGAGAGAGAGAGCGAGAGAGAAAGCCAGAGAGAGAGAGAGAGAGAGCGAGAGAGAAAGAGAGAGAGCGAGAGAGAAAGAGAGAGAGAGAGAGCGAGAGAGAAAGAGAGAGAGAGAGAGCGAGAGAGAAAGAGAGAGAGTGTGAGCGCATGTCACATACCTAAAATAAGTCATACAATTCTATATAAAACTCGAGACTGACGGAAGAGAGCGCGAGAGTGAGAGAGAGAGAGAACGAGGGGGTGAGTCACATATCCTTAAATGAGTAAATGAGCTCTTGAGGGTAAGCAGGTGCCGGCAAAACTGAATTGATTGTGCACTGAGAGGCCCAAAACTAAAACTGAAAATAGGCCAACCAAAAAAACGAAGTATTTACTATAAAACAGTGACTAAAAGAGATTAAATGAGTCGTGACAGGCACGTTAAGTAAGTTAGGCAAGTAAACTTTCAGACCTGCGGTCTGCATTCCATTTATCTTTTTGAGCTATTTTTGCATTAATTCCGCAAAAAGAACAAGAAGCAAAGAGTTTCAACTGTGGACAGGCGCCTATTTGCTTCTCTTATCGCCCGTTTTGGACAGCCAGTTTCAAACACGTCCAAATAATGCGTAAGTTAATCAAAAAAATAATATAAAATAAAAGAAATAAAATAAAATGCATTGCATAAGAATGGTGTTTACTCCGAATATTTATTTTATTTTAAGAAAGATAAAATCTGACACAAAACACCAAAAGAACTGTCCAACAGCAAGCTGACTTTGTGACCTTTGTGTGTAGTCTTGAAATATTTATCGCCTTTGTGAGCTGGCCGGCCATCTATTTACAAATTTTAATTGCGGAACTTTGAAAACGCTTAAGAAAAGCGTTGCCGTATTTTTCGTTTAATGTAGTTCACGGTTTAATTTTGCTTTTAATACGTTATTAATGGCTATAGTCATTTTATAGTCTAACATTAAACATATGACTCGAGAGGTGTTTGGGAAAGGCCGATAGGAAAGGGGGCGTGGGAGGTATTGGGTCAAAGTAAACTTTAATTTATCAATCATTTATCAAGTTGCACGCTGGACTTTAATAGGGGGCATGTAAATCTTTCCATTTTATGGCGACTTAAGTATTTTGGCCATTTTCCGTAGTGTTTATTTACAAAGCGAAATTGTTTCGATTGTTTGAAATTACACATGTGCGTGGAGGTGTCCAACAACAACAACCACAACAAAAGTGGAGGCGTCGCATTGAGTAAGCAACAACCACTTTAAAACTATTCCCCTAATTCCCCACTCTCCCCTCCCCAACCCAACCATTAAATGAAGACTTTCGCTTTGGCCTAGGTTCATTTTGGTCTCAGACAATCGACTCACCTGTTGGCAGCCGCTTGTTGTTGTTGTTTTTGACGATGATGTTGCTGCTGTTGTTGTTGTTGTCGTTGTTGTTGTTTTGCCATCAGCTGACGCATTGTTTTCCTTATCGTGCGTCTCTTCTTCTTCTTCGTGCTGTTGTTTTTGTTGCTGTTGAGCTGTTTCATCGTTGAGCTTTTGTAATTCGGTTTTCTCAAACAGTCTGGCATCTTTGCCGCCACTGCAAGGATACAAACAAATAGATAAACAAATACATCTGAGTTGATGATGAGACCAATTACTGATTATGTTTAATAGTTCATTAATACCAGCATGGAATCAGCGCATTTAGCTTATCCATTGCGATGACTAATGCAGTCAGCGGAGAAACAATGACTCCGACTCCGACTCCGACTGCGACGGTCAATCGTCAACTGTCAACTAACAGCTGTTGATGCGCCGCTCACCGACAGGCGTTGCGAATTCGATATCGAATCCGAATCAGAACGCGGCCAATGTTAAATGGATCTTGCGTTGGGCAATGCACAAATGCGAAATGCCCGTCGCCACTCGGCACAAAACAGCTAAGCAGCGCTCTCACCCACACAACAACACAGAGAGAGAGAGAGAGCGAAAGTGAGAGGAGTGTGAGAGAGGCGCAAACACAAAAAGTGATAAGCTTATCAGTAATAAATATCAGCAACAGCAGCTGCGTTCGTAATTGCAGCGCGCCTGAATTTCAGGTGACGTTGTCGTCGTCTTCACACTGCCGTTTGGCTGACGACTAACTGATCGATCGACACAGAGAGAGAGAGAGAGAGTGAGAGAATCCGCATCTGATTCGAATTCGAGTTCGGGTTCGAAATGGGTTATCTTGAATGGAAATGAGTGTCGTTTGTCGTAAATCAAATAAAAATCACAACCTACTAAAACACACAATATTTGACTGGCTGTTTGGCTTGTTGTCTTGCTGCTGTCGCCGTATGTTTTGTTTATTTGAAAATCAACGACACGTAATTCGAAAACCGGTTTCCTTTTTCGATCTATTCACACACAATCAATCAGCAGCAGCAGCAGCAGCAGCATAGGCAGCTGTCGCTGTTGCAGTCGCCGTCGTAGTCGACGTTGACGTCAACGTCGCATTGCTTTGCCATTGGCAAAATATTTGATTAAATATAGAGGCGCAACGGGCCACGGGTGTTCATGCCACCCAAATGGCATTTACACACCACAACAAAGTTACATAACAAATTATTCATAAAATTAATACAAAACTAAATACATTTTTAAAAATATGCCACTCAATACCTTACAGAGATATACTTTCTAAAATAAGCTGCTTTCTTCATTCAGAGTCTAAGCTAAAGTTAATACATAGAAAATCTACAGCACAACACAATTTTCCATTCCAAATATAAAAAATGCGCTCTTTAAAAGTCAAGTTGATAGGGGAAACCACTTGAAAAATATTCATAAAATGAAGAAAAAGGAAAAGTTCAAAGCAGTAGCTTATTTAATTGACTGTCTAATCTAATGTCAATATACTCGTATAATATACAGCGCAACACAGGTTTAAATTCCAAATAAATAAACAAATGCAGTCTTTTGTAGAAAGTGGGCTTGGTATGGGAAACCACTTTAAAATTACCCATAAAACTAATAAATACAAAAATTCTACTCAATAATCTAATGTCAATATATAAGAACTTGCAGAGACAAACTTTCCTATTTTACAGTCTAAGCTAATGTCAATATATAGAATTGTTTAATCTAGCTGGACTAGATATAGTTCTTTCACATATATATGTGAACAAGTAGATAAACTGCCTGTCAAAGACAGTTTCTCAACAGTTAATGAGAACAATATCTTTTGACTGGGAACCAAATGAGTTTATTTCAATATACGAGGTGTGTTCAAAAAGTATCGCGAATTTTGTGTTTTTTTCAGATATTATTTATTTATTCATGAATATCTATTTTGTCCCCTTCAAAGTAATCCCCATGAGATATTATACACTTGTGCCAACGGTTTTTCCAATCTTCGAAGCACTTCAAAAAATCATTTTTTTTTTATCTTGTTCAGCTCCTCCTTCGATCCCGTCTTTATCTCGTCAAGCGTAGCGTAACGTCGTCCTTTCATGGGCCTCTTCAGTTTAGGGAACAAGAAAAAGTCACAGGGGGCCAGATCTGGGGAATACGGTGGCTGCGGCATCATTAGTGTGTTGTTTTTGGCCAAAAAGTCGCGCACAAGCAACGATGTGTGAGCAGGGGCGTTATCGTGGTGCAATGCGGCAACCCGTCTCATGCCCAAATCATTGATAAAAATCGAATGGCATGAGCCAATCGATATGTCTAGCTCCTCAGCAACTTCTCTAACGGTGATTCGACGATTGGCCAATACCATTTTCTCCACTCCATTAATTTTTTCGTCTGTTGTTGAAGTGCTCGGGCGTCCGGCACGCTCTTCGTCGTTCACATCTTCTCGGCCTTCTGAGAACATTTTGTACCACCGATAAACGTTGCTTCGGTCCAAGGTAGCTTCTCCGTATGCCACAATCAACATTCGGAATGCATCCGCGCACTTAATTTCGTTTTTTCACACAAAATTTGATACAGGTTCTTTGATCCATTTTTTTGAATAGGTAAAAATCGAAGACGATCCAAAACACGTGCAAGCAAAGCAGCTGTCAACAATTAAGTGAACATTCAAAATGGCCGAGCTTGTCGGCATAAGTGAGAGACATGAGTACCAACATAACGCTACAAAAAAATCGAAATTCGATTATACGTAACCCGCGAAAATTCAAAATTCGCGATACTTTTTGAACACACCTCGTATGCATATATATATATACATATATATATATATACATATATATATATATACATATATATATATATATACATATATATATAGGGCAAGTCTGGTGGGATAAAAATTATATAAATATGATAAGATATACGAAATACCCGCAAAGGTTGACAATTTCTACAAATGTGGAATGGTGACAAAAACTGTAATAAATCTCTCCAACATTCAACTTTGTTGCACAGTGTAATGGATGGTGCAACACCACAAGTTTCGTCAGCTGCACAATTAATTCGAATCAATGGTCAATGGTCAATGGTCGAGGGTCGAGAGTCAAGCGTGTGGAAAAGTGGGTTTGGCCAAATGTTGAGGCGACACCACCGACTCCCATTTCAGCTGGGCCGTTGATTCAATTAGGGGCACACTTTTGATGGCTGCTTGAGATTGTGGCATACACTCACTTGGCGTTCACTGGGGCATGTAATGGTGGTGGTGGCATCGATTGTGTCGTTGGTGGCTCTGTGCTGCTGTTCTGCGTTGACAGCAAGTATTGGGTGCGTGCCTCGTCGTGGCACTTCTTCTTCAGATCGTACATCTTTTGGCGCTCATGCTCGATGACCTGATGACCTATTTGTTGTATTGGGGATTACAATGAGATCACACAGTGCTCCACTCATCAGATCAGATCAGATCAGTTACCTTGCTGGGCTAGCAGTAGCTTGCGGTTGCGTTCGATTTCCTTGATGCTGTCAAAGATTTTCGTGCTGGCCCCTTGGCTGGTCGAGATGGGGGCATCGTTGGCCACCTTACAACTGCGATCGATGTCATCCTGCGAGGGCACACGCCGCTCCAGCGGATTCACCTCGAATCTATCGCTGCGCAGCGATAAATTGAAGCTAATCTGCTCACAGCTGCCGGCATCGTACAATTGCAACGGTGCACGCTTTGGCGTACTTGTCTGGCCCTGTGCCCCATGTGGCAGCAGTTCGATTTTATTGTTGTTGTAGAACATGTTCTCGTTAACGCTCTTGGACATCAGATCATCCTGATTGCGTCGCTTCGGACAGAGCAGCTCAGCGGAGCCGAAGAGCGATTGCGACATGACGCCATTGATCAGATTACTGCTGCTGCTGCTGGTGATTGGTGTGCTGCGTCCACTGATGGTTGGCGATGTTGCCGGCTCCTCGGCCGGTTCATCGGGTCCCAGCTGGATGCGCAGCGATGCCAGCTCTGATTCGAGCAGTAAACGTTGCTCCTGTCGCTTGAGCTCCTCGTGGCAGGCATGATGCTCGGACTCCTCCTCAAAATACTGAAACTCCAGATCCTCAAACGTTTTGCGATCGCTGTCCAGCGATTCACAGACATGCTCCAGCTCCTCCTTGAGGCAGGCATTATTCGGCTTTTGCTTCAACATGGCGCGCAGTCTGCGGAATGAAAATCGTTAATACTCTTTGAATGAATCACTGCCAACTAAATACCAATTGACAAGCAGCACTTGAAAAGTGAAATTCCAATGGAGAACTGAGCATGATTCAAGAAATCTTTACTTGAGTTACTGCAATACTCGGACTAAACTTCAAAAATATGAATTAAATAGATTATTTTTAATTAAGACACAGCTATAATCTAAAAATATATATATACGAGTATATATGTCAATCTGTACCTGTATCATACAGGCATAATATATATACTATTGTATATATCTATGTAGGTTTTAACTATCGATGTGTGCTATATTTAACTCATTTTATGTTAACTATCGCCATCTCGACTACAGTCCTACAATTAATGAATCTATTCCAGAAAAGTATGCATTTAAATCAACTTGTTGTTGCCTCTAAATCTATAATTATATCTACTATTATCAATTTGAACTAGTTGAACAGACAATAAATCAATTTAGTATTCAAGTTTAAGCAATTATTATGATATTATTGAGCAAGCTCTATGCATAATCCATAAATCTTTTGATTGACTTAATATTTAATTCGTACCCTAAGCTCAGCTCAGACTCAAATTGAATAATAATTTCTTGAAGATTGACAAGACTGCAAAAGTCATTCTTACTTATTGTGCTGATCTTGTTTCATTTCAATGGACTGCTTAAGTTTCGCCTGTTGATTCTCTTCCATGACACGTGTGGCATTGCGTTGCGCCTCCAGGCGATGGATGCGATGCTGCAACGCCTGCAGCTGCTGGCGGGGAGTCGCCATTTTCGTTGTAGTTGCTGTTGTTGCCGTTGTCAATGCAGATTGCTCACTGGGCTCCAGCTGGAAATGGTTAGAGTAGCGTGTTCTGAGTTCTGTCTTTTTGGGATGTGTCAATATTATTACCTCGTGATGATCATCGTTGGCTGGCGGCAGCTGCGCCAGCTCACGCTTGACCTGTTTACGCCGCTGGAGTAGCTCGCGTCGCTGCCGCTGCTCTACATTGATGATGCTGCGCGGCGCCGGCGCTGGCTTTCGGCTGGCCTTGGGCGATTGCTGCTGGCCACTGCTGGCTATCGATTCGTTCAGATTGAGCGTCAAATTGTTAATGTTCTTGTTGGAGCGCTTGGCGGGTGTTTGAATGCGTTGCTGCTGTTGCTGCTGCTGCTGTTGCTGCTGATGCTGTTGCTGGTGGTGCTCGATTTGCTGCTTGCGCTCAAAGGACTTGAAGAGCTGATCGTAGTCACGCTGCTGATTTGGCGCTGGCGGTTTGGGCGCCAACGGTGGCTTCTGCTGCTGCTGCTGCTGTTGCATTGTGGACGCTGTTGCAAAGACGCTGCTGAATGTGGCATCCTTTTTGGGTGACATGCAATTGGTGCGTATCTTGGTGCGTGGACTCTGTGGCACATATTTGCCGCCAGCAGGGCCGCACTGATTGCCAACTGTCAACAGATTCTCATGGCTGGCCAACACGGTTGTTGTGGCTGTTCCTGCCGTCGCCGTGGCTGCAACATGCAGCTGACCATTGATCTCAACACGATTGGGTCCCAGCAAACGCACATTCTCATAGCCCGATGTGCTGCTGATGTGTTGCGTTACCAGATTGTTGCTGCTGTTGTTGCTGCTGTTGGTGTTGCTGCTATTGTTGCTGCTGCTGCTGCTGCTGGTTGCATGCTGTTGGAATGGTGACTTCTTGTCG